>JAOEJH020260767.1:3238-20130 GCA_025448215.2 Palythoa grandis
GTATCCAACATTAGTAAATGATTATCAGTAGGGTGTTTAGTACGTGTTTCTTAGTCTGTATCCAACATTAGTAAATGATTATCAGTAGGGTGTTTAGTACGTGTTTCTTAGTCTGTATCCAACATTAGTAAATGGTTATCAATACTGAATAGGATCTCTAATACGTGTTTCTTAGTCTTTTCCGTCATGGCTTGAAGATTTCGTTTTCTTCAGCATCAGCCGTGTATTGAACACACTGTAGTGTTGACTGTGGTTTGATACTGAAAAAAAAAACAACTAACAAGATCAGGCGATGTCGATAACCGAGGAAACATAAATAACAAAATAGCTATGTTGACAACAGCATCAGCGACAATGATGGCGATAAAATAGCGATGACGGTAGCAGTGGGGACGTCTCTAGAAACTGGAGAACGGAACACTCACCTTGTTATGCTAAGAAATATTAGCTTGCTTTCCTTTGATCAAATATAAATTGTGTTGCAGGCTATCGATAAAGAGGCAGTTGAAGAAGAAAAGAAAACGAAATCGCAACGAGATGCTCTCACTGGATCCATTACTTTCGCTGCCTCTGTGAAGGACTTCTTAAAAAGAGTGAGTTTTGACTATTGTTGTAATTCGGTTAGAAACCGTACTTAAGCCACTTAATCAATTCTAAACTGTTAGTAAATATTTTGTCTCTTCTTGTTAGAGCATTGCATTATTCATTATGTAATAATACGCGATAGTCTGATTGCAACAAACTTCAGAATGGCCATTAGGGTGTAGCATGTTTGTGGCGTCGTGTAAATTGTCACGTTACAACAATGATCGTTATCATGGCGAAAAGGGCAAGACCTCACTGTGCTAACTGGCTAACAACAGGGACTTGATTACTTGCAATTCATTGGTTTCTTTGATTGCTTAGTAATACAGTGTGATGTCTTCCTCTAGCTCCCGTAACTGATGTCATGTCCTAACACACGTAGTGATAATAAGGCTCTACTGTTAACTTGGACCACAGAGCTATTTAGAAGAAAAATAGACTTTTTAAACTTACAACAACATGGCAAACATATTTCTTCGCAATCGATGCTGAAAGGCAGTTTCTCAAAGTTTATAAGGCCCGTTTTAAACGCTGAACTTCTCATGTCCCAAACCTGATGCTAATAATCAATTTCTATTGTTCTACTCATTTGCATTAGATTCGGCACACGAAAAGCTCGGCGTTTGGAATGAACCTTAGCGGATCTATGATTTAAAATGTACCACAACTAATAAGCGAATCTTTGCTGACATTCTGTTTCATTAGCATATAACTTTAGTCTGAGAAAGAACAAAGATAAATAACAACTGACTTTAAAACTTAAGAAAGCTTGGGTGACTGAACTTTCGCTTCTATGTGTGTAGTTTTAAAGAAGAAATCGCTATTAAAAAAATCGCAAAACAGCTGGGTGGCACGAACGAGAATGAGCCATACATTCTTTGACATTCTTTGTAAAATTTCCAATTTATGAAACCACATAACGGAAAAAATACTCAGCATATCAATCTCATATTTTCAGAGAAAGTTTGTTTTCCAGAACCATTTCAATATTTAAAAGGTTTGTTTTTGTAGCTGAATTAGACCCTGTCCACACTAGTTTGTTTTTGTTCGAAACCGCACACATTTCGATACGTTTGGGCCTTCTGTCCACACTAGGACGCCGAGCGTTTTCGGCGAAACCGCATTAATTTGAAAACGCTCTCGAAAGTGGATCCAAATGAAAACGTATACGTATCGTCTTTGTATGGACAGTCGAAAACGTATCGAAATGAAAACAATGACATCATCTGCATCTTTGTGAGTGATTCCCAAGCTTCGCGTCCATGCAAAATTTCGGAACTGATGTGCACATTGTTTACTTACTTCACACATACCCAGTTCACCGCTTTAGTGTGGACAGTTGAAAACGGTATGGAAACCTAGTGTGGATGCAGATCGGTCGATGCGTTTTCGATTTCACCGAAAACGAAACCAAATGAAAACGCATTAGTGTGGACAAGGCCTTAAAAAGAAGAAAGCGTATACTAGTACTAATGTGGCAAAACGCATTAGTGTGGACAAGGCCTTAAAAAGAAGAAAGCGTATACTAGTACTAATGTGGCAAAAATGTTAACAAAGATTCACCTATAAAGAAATAGTCACCTAGGAGCAAGCGTATACTAGTACTAATGTGGCAAAAATGTTAACAAAGATTCACCTATAAAGAAATAATCACTTAGGAGCATCAGCAAAGGGAAGAGACAACAACATTTATTCTTGTTTTACGTTTTCTACACAGTTGATTTTCTGAATAATTACTGAAAGTGATATTAAAATAAGTACAGCAACAAATTTCTCAATCAAAATGATAATAACAGTCAAGATATTTGCGTTTCCCCACAGTAACACTGTTTTTCCCCAAAAAATTATCAATCAGGTAGGGTTTAAGAAATGAACAATTAACTTCACTTTTTTTACAGAGTCTCCGAATGCCCTTAAACAAAATTTTGAAATCACGCTAAAGAAAATCTTTAAAATCTCGAAGCCCATGGGTTACTGATGCAAATCTTTATACATTTTATCTTATGGCTGAGAAATGTCGCTCAAATTTGAGGTTCAGTACGTGAGGTACGGTCCTCTCGGTACATTCGTTAACGTGAGGTGTTTGTTAACCTTGAGGTATTGTGTAAGTTAACCAAGGGTGTCAGTATTAACTTTGCTACCGCTGCTATTAACGCAATTACGTTGTAAGAAAGTGTAGATGTGATACGCGATGCGTTGTATTCAACGCGCTGGCATTTCATAGTTCACAGTCTTGTTTGTATGCAGTCTTCCCATCGCAAGTTATGAGAACATATTTGTTGAATTGTTAAAGTCTATTTTACACAAGAAATTTATGTATTATACAAACAGTTTAATGTTTTGTTACGAAAATAAACATAATTCCGTTAGAAAGTGCAAGAAATACCAAGATTTAAAGCGGAACCACACTTATTTTGAAGTTGATTTTCAATGAAAGATGCCTTTTTCAGGTTTCAGAAAATGTATGTCATTTGACTTGAATTTTCTTCTAGTTGTCGAAATAAGCACTTAAGCTTCAGCAAAAACGGACATAGAATCCGCCATATTGAATTTGGTCATGTGACCGATGTTCTGTGACGTCAATGTTGGCAGAGATATTTGGAACTTTTCACATGTTGCTGTTGTTTTATAAAACGAGCACTTGCGGTGAACTTGATTCAGTTAGAACGGGAAGTGAAGGCTCTTCTGACTCCAACCATTCTGATTCGGAGTCAGAAGCCCTCCAACTTAATCTCGATCCAGAACCATCGCAATGTCTTGGCCTTTTAGTCCAACCTCCAACCATACACGTTCGCGCCACAGCAAAAGTTCAAACTCTGTTTCTGAGTCTGAACCTGAACCGAAATGCCATGAAAATGAAGATGAAACTTCAACGGAAAAGGAGAAAGATTACAGAGGAGAGGTGCAACTGGGTGGTGTTGCTGTGGGTATTGTAGAGCAATGACGACGGAGGAGGAAAGCATTTGTTGTAGAGAGTTAGGTGAACTTGGAAACAAGATCGAAGGTACGGTATTCTTTGACAGCAAATATAAAGTTTGCTTTGATGTAGATACACTTAAAACTTTTGTAAAATGAAATAGAATACAGCTATCATTGTGGGTTTTTTTATGTTGCTTGTAAAATCTGTCCGAAGTGGAATGCGCGTAAATCATTCAGTTGAAGACGCGAGTCGCAAATAGAGATTAACCTCTTAGAAAGTACTTTGTACGGATTTTTATTCACGAGTTGCAAAACTTTGAAAAAACGAACAATTGAGCGCAGCGAACCAGTGAGTTTTCCAAAGTTTTGCAACGAGTGAATAAAAATCCGTACAAAGCACTTTTTATGTTCTAATGTGTTTATTATATATATATAACGATAATTCAACATGTCCTTTGGATCAGTTTTATTTTTACAGGAACCATGAGCTTACATACCTCAACTATGAATGCACACAAAACTTCATCGAGCTCTTTATCATTTTCTTTAGATCTTAAAAACTCTTTGAACGAGGCGACATCCCTGTTTGTTTTACTCAGAGTGTTTTTGTTCGCTTGGTTATCGATAAATTTATCCAAAGGTAATTCTAGAGGAACAAAGCGTAAAGTCGAAGCCATGTTTTCAAAACGCAAACTTCGAGTGGGTGCCGATTTTGAAGACCGCGCGTCACGGAAGCCGTTTGAATGCTTTCCTCTGATTGGCTAAGTGATGTAATTCTGGACGGTGATTGATTATATCTTTCACATGTGAGGAAAGTTATACGCGAAGCTGATTGGACGTATTGCTTTTTTTCATATGTGAAAATATAGCATATATAGAGTTCTATTTGAAAAAATTATTTCTAAAAATTCGCGCTATTTAAGCAATAAAACATACTTTTTTATGGGTTTACCGGCATAATAAACCACGCGGGATGTTGGGAGAACACGAACAAAGTTTGTAAACCTCTCGCTTCGGCTCGAGATTAACAACTTTTCTCGTCTTCTCCCAACATCCCGCGTGGTTTGTTATGCCGGCAAACCCATAGAAAAGTGTGTTTTAATGCTTTTATGAAATAAACAAAATAGTACGCGCACTCTAGCTATGGTTTACCGGCACAATAAACCACAGTTATTTGACCAATCACAGCGTGCGTACTATTTTGATTATTTTATAAATCTATAATAAACATTGTATACATGCATACCGATAATGGCGGTTATTAAAATTTCAACGATCGTCTCTCTGTTTTTGTTTTCTTGTTTATATTTGCAGAAGAGGTTATTGACTGAATACTGAGTTGAGCAAGAGGCCTTTACTGTAAAAGTGCCCAACAAACACGCATTAATAAACATTTCTATGGCGAGTCTACACGGCGTAAGAATGGATAACTCCAAATGAGTAAGTAAGTTTTTTCGCTGTCCAATTTATACTTATAATGATAGCTGTTGCCTGTATTTCAATTAAATTGCAATTTGATACGACAATCGCTTGAGTATGCACAGCTTCAATTTACAAAATTATGTTTATTGGATCTGAGATCATTTTGTTGTAATTTCTGCAGGTCTCTCAGATTGGCAGCCTACCGACAGCTTACTTGGTGGCCTCATCAGCGGGTTAAGTGGAGTTCGACGAATAATTCCGCCGTGTGTTGTTTGGAGAATTCGTGACACTTTTCCAGATAAACAGGGAAACTATTGTGCTGCAATATAGATGCTAACCATAATCTGTCATTGTACAGAAGATTTTTGTAGTACGATAATTTCTTTTTCTTGACACCCGTGTTGCAAACTGAAAACACACGGCTAGTTTTATCAATCGCAAGTTTTTAATCTTTTTCGTTACTTAACAAGCAGTTTACTCAAAACGTAAATGTTTATACTTAAATGATTTTAGCTAAATAAATTACATAGTTTATATTGTATTGCACTGCATTGTATTGTGTTGTGTTGTGCTGTGCTGTGCTGCGTTGCGTCGCGTTGCGTTGCATTGCGTTGCATTGCGTTGCGTTGTGTTGTGTTGTGTTGTGTTGTGTTGTGTTTTGTTATATTTTAAAAACCAGAAAAACAAAAAACAAAAACAAAAATATTATTACAAAGATTATAACTAACAATTACAAACAGGCATAACGTTTCTGCGCTGGCATTTAGGATAAGATATAACATTGTCAGGCTGGAAAACAGTTTTAAGTCTATTAATATAGAGTACTTTGAGGCCAGTGTTGAATGAGCTGAGAAAAACAGATGATTTTAGACAGTCCGGAAGGGCGTTCCACAAGTTCACAATATACGAACAAAAAATCAGTCCCTGAAGCAGGAAGTTCTTGACGTGAGTAGTCTAAAGTTTAAACATGACTGAGAGCGGCGAGTACATGATTTGGCCAAAGATAGGTATTGGTAAATGTCTATTTTAACCACACCTGATTTACATTTAAAGAAAAACACAAGATAAAGGTATTCAAGCTAGTAATTCATCGGTAGTAAGTTGAGTGAGAGGAGTCGTTGGTATAGTTTAGATTTACATTCTTACATAAAAACTTTGTACACGCTTTTTTTAACAAGAACCAGTAAATTTTGCCGCGGCTCATTGTTCTACATTTTTTAGCGACTTCAGCCTCAATTTGTTTTTAAAATTGTTCTTATTTCTGTGAGCGGTTTTTTATTAAAGAAAAAACAAAATAAAAACAAGGTATTGGAAAATAAAACGCCTTGCGCCACACATGTATTGTACGGTTGAATTTAGAGGCGAACTACCTTCATTGTTTGTTGAGCAGTCTTTGCAGTGAATCTTTTTATGTTTTATATTGTATCGCTAAGTTAAATTACGAGTTTAGATCAATTTTTTACCACAAAAACTTTCCTAGTTATCGAGCCTCAGCCTAAGCTTGTTCGTAAATTCTTAAATTTTGGCAAATTTGAGCCTCGTTGTTCTTATGAAGTTGTTCTTATAAAAAAAAGCGTGTAGTTCTTCTTTGTACTTGTTCTACTCCCTATTAGTATTAAGTTTCCAACTGAAGAGCCGAGGAGCCCAGAGTTGAGAACAGTAATAAATTGGAACGAACTAGGGATACATATAACTGCTTCAATGCATCTTGCTTTAGGTCACCAGCACAGTTCCTTTTCAAAAATAAAAACACGTTCTCTTATCTTTTCCGCAAATTGCCTTGATGTGCTTATTCCAAGACAGGTGTGCCTGACAGGCCTACCTCGGGCTCGAGGAATAGTTGTTAATTATTGTTGGACATGTCTATCGTTTTCATATAGCAAACGTTGAACTGGGGTTTCGGAAACCTTTGTGTTGAATAAATTCTGAAAGGTGTCACGCTACATGTAATTTCTTTTCCTAAAAAAAAAGACAACGTCGCAAGATGTGTTCGATTTCGAATTCCGATCCAGCTTGAATGTTGAGCTGATATTTTAGTTATGACATTGTTTATGTTAATGTTAGTTTCCAGTTTTTCCCACTGACATCCCACATCTACCATCTGGCAACTCGAAAAAGCTTATATTAGTATGATCATAGTGGGTTGATCAGAGATTTCGGGCGGCCAAGACATTGTAGGTGTCAATATTGCCATTAACAATTCTACTCGTTTGTTCCGGTTATTTTTTTCTTGTCAGCACAAGATAATTTCTGAAATTGTCTGCAAGCAAGACAAAATAAAAACGTCTTAATTTTACAAACCTGTGACTAGCAACACGTGACAGCAATTCTCTTGAATGCGTATAATTCGTACTGAATTTGAAATATTCTTTCCTTTCTAGCAACTCTTGCTGTACTTGTTAGTTGCCCTGTTAAGTTGTTTTCAATAAAGAAAGAGTAAGAGTGGCACCCTCTTTTAGTGTGCTTTGATTTCTTTCCTTAAGTAGTTTCGATAAACAATGGCTCCACAGCCGGTAGGTGGTTGTCAAAATAAGTTGCAAGCAAAAACAAATTTAGAATAATTATAGCTTAGAAAATTTCAGTTTAGCAAAATAAAAAGCATAAATGAAAATCTTCCCTGCAGAAGTATGAATCAGCGGTAAATGATCCGAACAAATTTGGCAATTTTTTTCCCTTTGGAAGGTCTCTTTCCAGCCGTTTTAAGTTTGCAAGCCACAGCTTTCTTCTCTTTCTGTCTGTCACTACATTCGGTAAATGATACCAGCCAAGATATTTATATTTTTTGAGAGTATTGCTGCAATCCACCGCGAGATAGAAAACATGATGTGGCAAAAGTCTCAACATTTCCGCCAAGAAAAGTGTGCCAATATTGACGTCACAGAACATCGGTCACATGACCAAATTCAATATGGCGGACTCTACATCTGCTTTTGTTGAGGTTTAAGCACTTTTTTCGACGGTTAGAAGGAAAGTCAAGCCAAACTACATATATTTTCTGAAGCCTTAAAAAGGTATCTTTCATTTGAGGTTAACTTAAATAAGTGTGGTTCCCCTTTAAGATTCTCTTCATATGTTAAAGGAGAACTCTATTTTTTTACGAACTGTTCTTGTATTAATGTTTACAGTACACTTAATTTGTGTGGAGATTTCTTATGCCATATCTTGCACCACAGCCGAGAAATAATTCTTGAAATTAGCGTCAAATAGCTGGCTTGAAAATCGCCATCTTGGAAGCTTTTCTGAATCTCGTGACAGCATTGCGCGGCCGGTTTTGTAAACACTGACATATTACGGTGTTACTGGAACAAAAACGCATAATTGCAATTTTAAATCCTGTTTGGAAAACCGTATACGAGGAAGCTAAATACTTACAATAGTTTGTGTCCACAACACCGGACGCGCAATGACGTCACGAGATTCAGAAGAACTTTCAAGATGGCGGCGTCCAAGCCAGCTATTTATTGCTGCTTTCAAGAATTATTTCTCGGCTGTGGTGCAAGATATGGCAAAGAAACTTTCCACACAACATTAGTGTACTGTAAAAATTAAAAAAGATTGGTTGCCTAAATTGTTTTATAAAAGTTGCTCATCTTTTTCAACAGACCTCTCCCCCAAAAGATGCCATTCCATCAGATGAGTTAAAGAAAGAAAGCTCCTTTGATATACGAATGAACGATTTCTTTCAAAAAGATTTTGAGAGGCAAGCACACAAAGAAACAGTTTCTGGTAATTTGGATGAGAACCAGAACGTCACTTTTACTAAAGGGTTACCTGAAGACTCAAGCAGAAAACACAGTACAGGTCTTACCCAAGAGGAAAAAGATCGGTTGTTATCACTTTTGCTGGCCGAAAGTTCATACCCAGCTCCTTCTAAGCCACCGTCACCATTAAACATGTCACATAACAGTATGGTTTTTACCCCCATCAACCCGGCTAGTGGGGCATCAACACCTACATTTGTGCCTGTTCCTTATCCAGTGCCAGCGATAGCCCCTCAACCCACGGGGTCCTTTTGGTACATGGCACCCCAGAGCATGGTCCCTCCACAAAATGAGCAGATAGCTCCTGCAGTGAGTCATACTCATTCGAGATCGTTCGACCAAGAATCCGAAGAAAGCGTCAGGAAATTTAGGTCGAAACCTCAAGCGCCGATACATCCAAATGCAGCATCGCAAAAGATGCGAGATAATTGTAATGAAAATAAAGGCAGGAAAACAACAGGAGTCGTCAAAAATTCTCGAATACCTCGACCGGTGTGGAACGCCTCTCCTGCGCAGTCACGCATGCGTTCAAATACATCTCCAGTCGTAAACAACGAGGTTATTATCTCAAAAAATATGTCACTGGAAGAATCAAGTGAATATTTTGACTCGAAATTATTGGATACTGGAGGGAAAGTATTTGTTGATAAAAACAAAGAAGTAGCCTCTTCAAGTCGAAAAAGTTCTGGGGAGTTCTTCCGAGATGTTAGCCCATCAAACTACAGCCGTAGAGCCAGCCCCAAGGCAAATTCTAGATGTTCTTCGCCAGTCAGTAGGTCTGCAAGAAAGACGAGCTCGCAGTCAGATGATTCAATTGTAAAAGGCAACAGATCTCGACCGGCCAGCCCAGGTTCCAGGTCATCCAGTCCTGTTGCTACGCTCATTTCCAAATTTGAAGACCTTTCAGCTACACAGCCTGAGGGTGGCCAAGAAAACAAACCCACCACAGTATCATCCATGATTTCTAAACTCGGTTCTAAGTCTCTGTTAAAGGAAGACAGACTAACAAAGAAACAGTTTAAACCGGGAAGTACGTACGTATCTGGCACTACGGCAACTCGGCTCGGTCCGATGAGACCTTCCTCTGCTCAGGACAGCGAGTACCACAATCGAGAGAATGGAGCAAACATAGGACCTAAAACCTTGTTTTTGAAACAAGCACCGAGAGATTTTTACCCCAGTAACAATTTTTCCGCCAAAAAAATTGTGGAGGGTAGCTCGGTGTTGTCAACGTCTTGCGATAGTTTACCATGTCAGGATGACTCGTGCAGCACACTTTCGCCTGAGAGCCGCCAAAGATTGCACTCCTCTTTGGATAACTTATATAAAAGAGAAGCAAAATCAAATTCAAAAGCAAATACAAATCTCAGCTCCTCGCAACCAAACAGACGAAAATGGAACTCCCTTGAAAGCGTTAGAGCGGATACGGCTAATTCAAGCAGCTACGGGCAACTCCACCAAATTTCGTCCCAAAGAGAGAGGCCCTCTTCTCTTGAAAATCTTTCTACTTCGTTTGCAGAAAAGTATCACGAATTCGATAGGGACTTGTCGTCCGTTAAGAAGGTAATTAGACCAACTGGCTTATCGCAGTCATCGGAGAACATTGCAAGAAATTATTTCGATGACACGGACGCTGAAGATATTTTTATAAATCAAAACAGTCGAACATCAGCTGCTGCTGGAATATCAATCAGTAACTTTTTTAGTGAAGCTAGTAATTCTATTAAAAAGGAGGGAGACACTACTGGTTACTCCACTGGTGGTGTAAGAAATAGAGGTGCATCTCCACCAGAACGTGAAAGCTCTACACGAGATCCTCATTGTCGCACAAAGGCATTTCATGATGGCATACCCGAGACCGTGTTAAAACCTAACAGTCTACAGAAAAATACTATTTCCAACTCTTCAATGTCTCAACCGAGTTACATGTTTCAAACTCCGGAAAAGGAAAACCAATGTATTAATCCTGATCTCTCCTTATTTGAATATTATACAAAAGCATTTGATATTCCTGTCAATGCTGCAGCTAGTGATTTGGAGTGCGATTCTATCTCCCTTGCAAATGGCTCAAAAGAACTTCAAAACAGTTGTAATTATCTAGCATCCTCGAAGGAAAAACTCTTTGACTGCTCTGCAGAACAATATGTTTCGTCTACTTTGCCATCTGGACATTCTTTTTTCAAAAATCGCCAATTATCGGAAGATTCTGTTCAAGTGGGGTTTGGAGATACTATAATGGAAGCAGAACGAGATATTGACTCCGCATTTGGAAAAGAGGGAGAATTAAAAGAAAATGTAACTAAATCTCTAGCTCAGTCTTTAAATAAAAGAATTCAAACTGTTTCAGATTCCACGAATAAAGATGGAAGGAGTCAGGACTATCTCCAACGATTTGAGAAGCGAATTTCGCGTTCTGAGAGTGAAACTGAATTAAATTCGTTGAACCCGAAAGTAACTCGTAAAACCATTACAAAAGATTTTACATCTAACCTAGAATGTAGTCCAGAATCCAGTTTAAAACTGCTGGTTGCTAAAAATGATGGTAATTTGAACTGTAAGGCTCAGTCCCTTGGTGCTAATTCAGTCGCAAATGAATTACACCGGACTCAAGATAAGAAAGGTGTCTCCGTGAAAAGGCCACCAAATTTGAATTTGGAAACTGAAAATCTTATTTCTAGTACCGACGGAGTTTTGACATTTGATGATGAAAAATCTAAAAACAGAGAGGCTTCGGAAGTAAAAACTGTACTTAATAACACAATGCACCCGTCGGCGAGTCGCACTCCAAATTTTGATGGCACAAAAGGCTCTCGTTCAAAACCCAAAGCGCAGGAAATGGTGAGGACCAAGTCCTCTAATAGGCGTCAGAGCACATCTAGTGTACATCATAACAGAGCCCCAAAAAGGCCAGCTAAACAATCCATGAGCAATCCAACCACGCCAAACGTAGACACAGCGAGAGTGAATGAGAAATCCTTTTGTTTTTTACAAAGCTCCTCCACTAATGGTATATACCTCAACGCAAATGAGAAAGCAAGTCCTCAGAGGAACAATGTGGTCCCTCGTCAACCTCGTACAGAATCGACAACTGACCAATTCAATGTTACTACAATATCAGAGCCTGATAAATTTGACGGTGCTAATTCTCCTGATTACATAAACACAATAAGTTTAGAAAACAATACCTACTCTGCAAATATTGCAGAAAAACCGTTTCTGTTTAGTCGGTCAAATCCTTTATCACAAGAGTGTGTGGCACGAGAGGGCGGTTGTAACCAGAGGACGCGTCACAGCTCTGATTCTGAGCATGAAATCAAACCGCAAAAATCGCTAAAAACAGCCCCTTTAAGTAGACGTCAGAGTTCACCTGTTATTCGTAAACAGGTCGAGAAGCCACCAGCAAAAACGTTACCTACCAGTGTTCCGACGTCGCCCGAAAATACCACTGAAAGTGACTGTAAGAGATTGCCTCCAGCTACAATTTTGAAGCAAGAGTCACATGTCAGATCTTCCCCCACTTCTCCAACTCTTGTTCAATTTTTGGAACTTGTAAAAAGGAATGCTTCAAACCAAAGTAGACCAAGCAGCCCAGCTACTACAATGTCAAGGCCAAAACTTTACTCCACAAAGAGCGTTCCTGATATAAATTCCTATGAAACGGCGCAGGTTCTTGAGTCTTCATTTAAAGAAAAATCCTCCCCCGAGGTTCCAAATCCTACTGATTGCACAACATGTCCATCTAGTCTTCTTCAGTCGGCTCCACAAGGTGAAACAGGAATACGGAATCCAGCTGATTCGTTAGGAAAAGACAAGATTTATGCACCGTCAGTAAACAAACTATCTTCCGATGGTCGTAACATCACGCCACCACGCAGAGGAAAGTTTTTGGTGCATAGTAAGTTTTTCTATGAACCTACCGCTCACCCTTCGTCAATCACTATGGTAGAGAAAGCACCAACTCAAAACCCTTTCTTCCAATCAAAAAATGTTTCCGAGGATTCTAACAAGCAACACGCTCAAAGAGATTCTGAAGAATCACACGGTCATACTTGCGATCAAACACTTTTTGAACCAAACACTAAAACAAATGAAAGTAAAGATCGCAAAAATAATATGAAACCCAAGCTTTCGAAGGTTGTGGGACCACGAGGTGAAAAAATGGCAACAACTAAGAGTATGCCAAATATCTTTCGCGAAAATAAACATTCAGATAAAATTAGTAATAGTCCACTCGCGTCCAGGAACATAAATCATTCAACGTCTTATTCTTATAACACCAAAAAAAAGTTGTCCGAGAGCACGGCTGACAAACGTTCAAATACTCGTCCTCATTCACCGAGCCGCCTAGACTCCAAAGAATTATTGGGACATCTGGTGAAAAAGGTCTTGACGTCTGCTGCTACTAAACAAACAAGTTCTCCTCGTGGTTTCTTCGCAGCTGAGAATACAAATGATAAATATAAAATCAAGCAAAACAATGTATTTTTCTCCCAGAACAGTAAGGAGGTTATGACTCGTTTGGCAAACGAAAATGACAAACAGCCTTCCGTAATCTCATCTATCTCACGTGAAAAGCCCGTCATATATTCCGAGAAGACCGAGCAAAATGCATCATTGTCATCCAAAGATTTCAGCAAAATTCATTATGTAAAAAATGAAGTATCCGCGAATAGTACAAATAGTTACTCGAGGAAGGTAGCAGGCACCGAAAGCGCTGAACCTGTCCGCCTGAACAGCCAGCAAACTTTTAAAAGCTCAGGAAAAATATCGGTTAGTGCAAAACGCCTGATAAGATGCAACTGGTGAACTAGAAAGTATTGCAGTAGCAGACATGAATTAACATCTTTCGTTTACGCGGAGCACAAACCCGGGGTGGGGGAGAGACTCTCCCTAAAAAAGGTCGATGGTGCGTGTCAGAAAAAATTAATTTGACCCCTAAAAGATAGCAAACTGGGCGTGGTCCCTTGAAATTGTACCCTAAAAGATAGCAATTAGGGCGCGGTTCTTAAAATATTACTTTTAAAAGGATGCGACTCTGAGCGGTGATCTCACCGGGAAGCACAGCTGGTCGGCTTAATATGGAACCCTAAAAGACAGCAATCACGTAGAGATACCCTAAAAGATAGCAAGACCCCGAATTTTAAACCCTACAAGATAGGACGAGTACCCCCGACTTTTTTTTAGGAGGAGTCCCCCCCGGGAGCTCAAACTAGTGAATGCGTTCTGACTATTATTCTACGTTGGCTAATGACATCCTTTTCTTTACTATCAGAAAATTGGCCCCTATCCCCAAAGGTTTTAATTAGTCTTGGCCTTTTGACAAAAACCTTAAAATAATTTATGATTGGTTGTAGCCAATCCCATAATGTATTTTTCTATGTAAAATTATTACTTCAGCACGTCGAATCATTTTGGCAAAACACAATATGCAAATTAAGCTTCTTATTTAAAAATACAAACACAAAAATCATTTTTATGTTTTCGCATAACTTTAACATTGAGCAAGAATAATACCATGATGAAGCCGATTTTCATAATAACCGTCTTTGATAACCATGGAAGCCCATTAGAAATAATACTATGAATTTTATTGTAAAGCTTATAGATGCTGATATCAACGTAAATATAAAGCAAAGCAATAAACAAATTATTGTAGTTCTGTCTGGGTACGATGAAGGGTGAGCTAAACATTGCGAATTAAACTCTATAATCTATTGAGTTTGTGGCTAACGTAACGTGGGTGTTATAGGTAACGACCGCCCCTAACGGTCAGAACAAGGTGTTGTCCACACTGGTTGAGATGATTCAGGAGGAGTTTGCATTCGATGGTTACCTTGACGACGGCGCAGAGGTCGTAAACATGGGTAGGTCATGAAGAGAGCTATAACAGTTAGCTTCGCTTAATAAACAAAAGGCAACATAAATAACATAAATAACACAAAGAAAAACTTAAAAAATGGAAGATAGAGCTTCAAAACAATAAAAGAAAGAAAAAAAACGAAAACAAAGAAAGAAAACAAAAACAAAGAAAGAAAACGAAAACGAAGAAACAAAGAAACAAAGAAACAAAAAAAGAAAAAAGAAAGAGAGAGAGAGAGAGAAAGAAAAGAAGGAAGGAAGAAAGAAAGAAAGAAAGAAAGAAAGAAAGAAAGAAGGAAAGGAAGGATGGATGGATAGATGGATAAATAAATAAATAAATGAAAGGAAAAAAGATAGAAAGAAAGAAAGAACTAATAACTGTACTCTTTAAATAAAATTTCTGAGTAATTTTCTTTAGCGTGCTAGGCGAGGTTCTTATTTTTCTAAACCGCTTGATTTCAGCTGAGTACGTGATGTCGATGAGTAGCACAAGCGAAAAGATGTTCAAAGAAGCGATCACCGATCAGTACAGTGACTTGTACTGGGACGAGAACCTGCTCCAGCAGATGTACCAGGTAGTAAAGTCTGACAACGTGTCTCAAAGGTTAGTGCCGGAATGTTAATACTATATCACGTATAATCGTCTGATGAAATGGCCTCTCGAAACAAGGAAACGGATAGAGGTATCTAGTTTCCGCCAAGGTACTAACACAGTTTTCTTGTTTACACAGAAGCGCTCTCAAGTTGACAGAGAGTACAGTTGGCGACACAAACAGAACTGGTTCTGTAATCTCCTTGGAAAGCTCATCCTCTGAGCTGCTTGGTCTGCTATGTCCATCTGTGTCTCGGAGCAGCAGTGGCCGCAGCTCGATAGGAGCCAAAGACATGATGTTTTCGCTTGGAGAGCCCGCTGACTTCTTGTCATTTAAAGTTCTTGCTCCTGAAATCATTATGGAGGTTCAGAACGAGTTGCGTCCTATTTTTGAGGAATACCAGAAAGTGATGGCAAGTATAAACGGAAAATTTCTATAAAAACTGATTGATATTATCTGGCATGAAGGTAGAATGTCCTGTTTTTGAGGAAT
Source organism: Palythoa grandis (assembly GCA_025448215.2). NCBI lineage: Eukaryota > Metazoa > Cnidaria > Anthozoa > Zoantharia > Sphenopidae > Palythoa > Palythoa grandis. The sequence goes on from JAOEJH020260767.1 coordinate 18,870, forward strand.
ACCAGAAAGTGATGGCAAGTATAAACGGAAAATTTCTATAAAAACTGATTGATATTATCTGGCATGAAGGTAGAATGTCCTGTTTTTGAGGAATACCAGAAAGTGATGGCAAGTATAAACGGAAAATTTCTATAAAAACTGATTGATGTTATCTAGCATGAAGGCAGAATGTCCGCAAAACCGGAAAGGAAAAGACTAGATAGTTAATAAGCCGTTGACCAGTTTTGTGAAATGTGTTCAACAGTTTAATGAGCTTGGATTGTCAGGCGTTTAGGCAACAGCTTAAACAGTTCCCAAATTCTAAAATTCAAACACTCCGGCCCAAAATTGCTTGTTAGAACACGTAGACTTGAACAAAAAAATGTTTTTGCACACCAGATAACTGAGAAACTGTGCCCTAGAAATATTCATTCTCTTTTGTCCAGGGCGGGCTCTTAGCGGCTACGGTTGAAGATTTAGCTGACAATATTGGAGCTAAGATTATGGTAAGTTACTGGAAAAGTTTTTATGAATTTTGTTTGTAATTCAATACGTTGACTATTGTTTCAAGGCATCCGAACCGCTTGGCCAAGGCAAACATAATCTTTGTCAGTTCATGTCCGGAGAAACAGAATGTGATAAGATTAGACATCTTTTTTTTCTTTTAACCAGGGAGTTGCGCAACAGCTAACTTTGGAACGTAGAGCGAAAAGGAAAAGTATTGCTTCTTTTAACAAACTATCGGAGGTGGACACCAGAAAGGGTGAGCATTGTACATCGGACTTATTTGTCATCTTACTTCCCTTCATAGCTGAATAGTTAAATAAAATAGAATATTCTGGCTATTATCAAAGCATGTTTGCCAAGTTTCCATAATTTAACCGACGTTAATAATAATAGTGCTACTAGTACTACTACTACTACTACTACCACCACCACCACCACCACTACTACTACTACTACTACTACTACTACTACTACTACTGCTGCTGCTGCTACTACTACTACTGCTGCTACTACTACTACTACTACTACTAGTACGACGACGACGGCTACTACTACTACTACTACTACTACTACTAATAATAATAATAATAATAACTACGTTTTGGGAGAATCCTATATACTCGATGCTCTTACAATAGAAGTAAAAGAGACAATTAAAATCATAAAATAAAGTAATGAAATAATAAATGAAAATATTACAAAGACTTTATCAATTTAAATCAAAACTAGATCTGAGAAGAAAATCAAAGAGGATCAAAGTCTAGCCCCCTTATTC
>JAOEJH020260768.1:0-13378 GCA_025448215.2 Palythoa grandis
GGCGAATGTAATTTGAGCTTTTTGAAAAACAGACGAGTGCAAATTATTTCCAAATTGAACGAAAAAACTTGTGTGATTACTTTTAAAAATCAATATAACAAAATTACAGAGCAAGTTTTGCTTTGGATGCCGGCAATTTTGAAACTTTCATATTCAAGTATCACGCCATCAAAACAAAAGATTCGATTGGTTCTTACCAAACTTTTGTTTATAACCAATCAAAAGCGACAAATCTGTGAGTAAATTGCTCAGAATTAACTATTTTTGCACTGAATTAACTCTTTTTTGCACCGTGTTTACAAAAAACAGCACTGTTCTCAACTAATCAGAATCGAGTAATTTTGTTATGTATATTATTAAGTACAAAACAGCAGTGGAACCTTTGATTCTTATGATGATGAAAGTGAGGGTTTTATTCAATTCATGCCGTTTTATGAATCTTAGTTTTTTTCTTGACCAATGAAAAAGTACTAATTGTCGTTGTTTATCTGCCCACGGTGCGGTATCCTTCTCATTACCTACCTTGAAATTTAGTGCCCGCCGAGGATAATAGTTTCAATTGTCGCTGTTATTGTCAGTCAGATTTAGCAGGAGTTTAGAAACAGACTTTGATCTAGTTTTAACCTTTTATGTCACTTTTTATATCATCCATAGCATAATTATGAAGTTTTTTTTACAAAAGTATTGTGTTAGGGGCTTTTTCAATTTTAGGTAAGAACACTGATTAGCAATACTTTACTCATCCTTATGTTATAAGTTTACCTCCGTTGTAGGTGGTTGTCAAGGGCTCGCCAAAACCGGAAGTAAAGTGGTTCATTAATAACCAGCCCATTGTGGAAAGTGAGCGGATGCAAACGAAAGTTAGAGATGACATGTGCACACTTGTCATTGATGTAGTGGAGCTTGATGACGAAAATGTTTACAAGTGCACCGCCAGTAATGATTATGGTCTGATCGAGTGTTCTTGCAGTTTGCTTGTAAATGAGACACCACAAAAGCCAGAGTTTCTTAAAGAACTTAAGAACATTATTGTTGAAGAGGGCAGTGATGCAACTTTTGATGTAGAGGTCAGCGGTCAGCCTGAACCGGAAGTACTTTGGTTCAAAGATGACGTGTTACAGAGACCTGACGATCGAATTGAGATTTTAAAAGAAGGAAACATTCACATTTTTGGTTAGTAACGTTGTAAAGTGTAGTGGATGATTAATAGTTTAAAGAAAGGATGTGGCTTTCTGGGGCTAGTAACAACTCTTTTCTCTAGTAATCTGAGAAAGGGATATAGAAAACTCTAAAGTCTCTAAAGTGTAAGCGTAACGCTTGTGGGATGTGCCTGAGAAGATTAAGTTTACTACATTTATGTTAATGGTAACTTCCTGCCACTATTATTAGACTCTATGGCCAATCAGGACGCATCTACCCTTGCAACGATTGGTTATCTAATGTTGAGTCTTAAAAGTTAGAGAAAAGATATGAAAAAAGTCTGGAATTTTACTTTCAAAGATCTGCACAAACCCCGGGAAAAGAAAACAAGGAGATTTTATTTGCAACAATTAGAATCAAATCTGACGATTGTAAGGCTCTGCTCACTTTAAGTTTTTTTTGGCTATGGCTCATTTACAGACATGCGCAGGATAAGACATGAATATTTGGCAATCGTTACTTAGAGGCACTGCTATAACCGTAGAGATTTGTATGTCGTCTCTTTGGATGAGCATTAGACATCAATGCGACCGACTGCCCTTTTGCACTCATACCAAACAAAAATTTGCGGCTACGTGGATTCTTTTGCCTAATAAGGTTATTAATAGTTCTGACTTCTAAGGCCAGAAATTTTCATTTATTTTGAGGTTTCTTCTTGGAATTCAGACACAATACATATTGTGAACACTGGAAATTTTCTCCGCAGTAAACATTTTCTTGAAAACCCTCTTGTTTTCTTGGCTTTTTGTTTGTTGAAACGCGTGATTCGATCGGTTGGTGGAATGTGTTTTTAACAAAATGACTTTCTTCCGGCGTTAGATTATTGCCTATTTTTTTTTGGTTATTTTAATTGCTCTGAAATGGGTAAATAAGAAAAGTTTGTCGGATTTCAGCTGGAAATTCGGCCTACCATTTCAAGAATAAGTACATTAATTGGAATGGAAATGTTTAGCTTAAGCAGACGTACGTTTTTGATTTAGACCTGAAGTCTTGGAATAAACATTCATGCGACATTTTACCTTTGAACCGCCGCCAAGATATGTTGTTAGTGAATTATCAGAATTTGACAAATATTTTTACACGCTGAGTCTAAAAGTAAAAGTTAAATGGAAAAAATCCCCGAAAGAGTTTAAGTTGAAGAGATTAAGAGTGTCAGCAATTTATTTATTGCGGAACAAGAATTATTTGCAATTGTCAAATGAACGGAGATTTTTAAATCTTCAATAAAGTATTTATGAGTTCATCGTAATGAATTTTTTAAAGTATGTTTTGCGGATGAACAAAAAATACGAACTAGTTTTTCTCGTGTGCGGCTATTTTGCAATTTTTTCTTAATTTTAGTAAAAACGCTTTGACTTACCATAGGCAAAATAGACAAGCTGGTTCCGGGTTAGCTTTAACCGTCTGAGTTTTAGCATGGAAGATTTTAATTTTTCAGTTCTTCTCATTTTTGATCGGATTAGTTAGTATTGAGACGTGAAGCCCATAAAAGCTAATTGAAAAAACGTTTCTGCTAAATTCGTGATTTCTATTAATTCTGTGAATAGACGCCTATATCGTCATGATGTAAATGTGCCATAGTGTTCTGGATTGTCTTAATTTGTTTTGTTAGTGTCCTTTTTTAGTTTTTCATTTAGGCCGCCATTCTGGACTAGTCCAATAACACTTCTTTAAAAACAGTGATATATGAAAAGCGCGTGATAAATTCTGGGTAAACTTGCACCAGCTATAGCCTTTGTGATAAATGGGAAAAGCTCAATCTGTAGTAAGGGACATTAAAGTATATTTTTCCTCATTTATTTTTGCAATGTTATAAGGACTGTCAATGGTTAGTATTTTAATAGTTGTGTAAATTCGTATAACACTGTTCTCTATCGTCTAACGCTCAAACAACGTTTGTTTTACACCCAGCCTCAGATACATCATACCACATCAGTTTGAAGATGCATAATTTCCACTAGTTAAACTAATTCCGCCCGTTTTCCTGTAAAACAGATGTTAACCAACTTGCTTTTATCAGATGGATTGGCGATGCCATTAAATCAAAAATATTGCGTATGTCGTAATATTGTTTAATGCTACTTAACTAAAAGGTACTTTAGTATTGCGGTGACCATCTTGGTTGATAAATTTGCGTTGCAAAGGTTAGAATTCTCGCATATTTGACACAAAATTACTTTTTACACAAAAGTACTTCTCTGCATAAGCTCCTACATACATAAGAGACAATCGGTTTATTTCCTCGTCCACATCGCTTTTACTCTTTTTTAGTTACTTGTTCATGTTTTAGCAAAAGGTGTGCTGAATGCATTCTATGTTTTCTCTACAGTAATATATGACACGTGGCCAGAGGACAGTGGACAGATTAAGTGCAAAGCACATAACGCTAATGGTTCAATAACTTCAGTCGCTGAACTTAAGGTCACAGAGGCAGATCACGACCTGGACATACCAACGAAGGAGTACCAGATAGTTGAGAAAGAGCCAATAGCTCCACAGGAGCCAACTCAAGAACAAAGGAAACCAAAGTTTGTCAAGGAACCAAAGAATGTACACCTCACTGAAGGTGAAAGTGCTAAAGTGACGGTTTCTGCGGATGGGAACCCAGCTCCGGTCGTGAGGTGGTTTGACGAAGATGATACAGAAGTCCCAGAAGAAGGTCGTGTTCGGTGCGGTCCAGATGGAACCCTTGTTGTTGAAGACGCAGACTTGGATGATGAAGGAGAGTATAGGTGCGTTGCTACAAACACAGCTGGAGAAGTGTCCTGCACAATAGAATTGTTAGTAGATGAGAAAGCGGAAGAAAGCTCTCGAGTTATTGAAGTAATATCAGTCCAGAAGAAGGCAGTTGTAGAATTTTCCATCGCGTTCCCAGATGAAGAGATGCTTGCAGATGAGGACTTGGAACAGACAGAAGTAAAAAAGGCGTCTGAAATAACAACTTTAGATGAGTTGGATGATGTAACATATACGGACGTTGTTCCTCAGGACGTTGCAAAACCAAATTTTGAAAGCGAAGAGCCAGTTGAAGAGGACCCTGTGTGTGCAGAACGAAAAGAACCGAAGGCATTGAAAATAGCATTTGAAGATGATCAAACTATTTTTGAAAACGCAGCACCAACGTACTTAGAATCAGAACCGTATGAGCACGATGCTCCGTTTCCCCCGGCTGCAGAAATAATTATGGATGAAAGAGGGCCGTTTTCGGAAATAAAGTTCAGAGTGTCGTTGGAAGAACCAGTTGGGTCTGACGAGGAGTCGGAAACCACCACCGACGAGGAGAAAGAAAAAGGTCAAAAGAAATTACCTGTTGAATTAGAGTTCAAAGTTCCATTAGAGAAACCTGTTGAATCAGAAGAGAGTGACACAAGCACAGAAGAAGAATCTGAAGAAGAAACACTGTCCGAAAACACTTTTGAGAAAGTGGCATCAGTGAAGCTTGAGCCGTCAGAAATAACAGAGATAACTCTACATAAAGACAAGCCACCCATTGAGCTAGAGTTCAAAATACCATTGGAGCAACCTGTTGAACCTAAAGGGAGTGGAACAAGCACAGACGAAGAAGCGGAAGGAGAAAGCCCACAAAAAGCGACTTTCGAGAAAAAGGAACCAGTGCAAATTGAGCCTTCAGAAATAACACAGATAACTCTAGACGAAAGCCAACCACCTGTAAAATTTGAGTTCAAAGTTCCATTGGACAAAGCTGTTGAACCAGAAGAGAGTGAAAAAGAGAGTGACACAAGCACAGAAGAGGAATCAGGAAAAGAAACACCGTCCGAAAACACTTTTGAGAAAGTGGCACCAGTAAAGCTTGACCCGTCAGAAATAACGGAGATAACTCTACATAAAGACAAGCCAACCTTTGAGCTAGAGTTCAAAATACCATTAGAGAAACCCGTTGAACCTGAAGGGAGTAGGACAAGCACAGAAGAAGAATCCGAAGGAGAAAGCCCACAAAAACCGACTTTCGAGAAAAAGGAACTAGTGCAAATTGAGCCCTCAGAAATCTCGCAAATAACTCTAGACCAAAGCCAACCACCCGTAAAGTTCGAGTTCAAAATTCCATTGGATAAGGCTGTTGAAACAGAAGAGGGTGAAAAAGAGAGTGATACAAGCACAGAAGAAGAATCAGAAAATGAAACTTCACCCGAAAAAACTTTTGAGCAAGACCAAGAGGAACCGGTTATTGTTATCAATGAGTCAGTAACGGCGGAGGAACCAGAGCCTCCTACAGAACTGGAAAAAGAAATTGAAAAAGTAGTACCTCCTGTGTTCGTCCGCAAACTCCTTCATGAGATAGAAGTTGTGGAGGGAGAAAATGCCACCTTCTTAGCTAAAGTGTCTGGCAAACCTCGGCCTGAAATATTGTGGTTCAAAGACCACAAGATACTCGAAGAAGACGAACGAATTAAACGTGAAGAAACTCCCGATGGTTCTATTAGGCTTACGATAAGTAACACAACACTTGACGATGAAGGAAACTATAAATGCGTTGCAATAAATAGTGCTGGCGAGGTTTCAAGTTCATCTGAACTTTTTGTTGAAGAGAAACTTGAAAAACCATTCTTCCTTGAAAAGTTCAGAGATTTGGAGATCCTTGAAGGAAATGATGTAAGATTAGAAGTTCGTCTAAAGGGGACTGAGCCGGAAGTGGACTGGTATAAGGATGGGGAGATGATAGCTGAGAGTACAGACAGGACGGAATTTGTGGAGAATGAGGAAAGGGGAAGCTACGCCTTCCTTATCTACTGCGCAAAACCAGAGGACCAAGGTTTATACAAGTGTGTTGCAGCCAATAACGTGGGGGAAGCGTCTTGTCAAGGAGAACTTAGCGTAAGGATAGAAACCCAGGCCCCCAGATTCTTGCAAAGGCTTGAGAGCAGAGACGTTATAGAAGGCAATGATGTTGACCTCGAAGTAGAAGTGATAGGAAAGCCAAAACCAAAGGTTGAATGGCTAAAAGATGGCAAACCAATACAGTGCGATGAACGAATCGTTGTGGAATCTGATGGACGAGTTCATACGTTAGTGATCCAAAACGCGCAGCTAGATGACGAGGCCGAGTACAAATGCGTGGCGAGAAGTATCGCAGGGGAAACATTTTGCACGGCCATGCTTCTGTTAGAGGAGGAGGTAAAAGCACCAGCGTTCGTCACTTTTCCTGAAAGTATTGAAATCATCGAAGGCAGCACTGCTCGCTTTGAAGTCGTTGTAACAGGAATACCCGAGCCTGAAATCGAGTGGTTGAAAGACGACAAACCAATCAAAGAAGATCATAGATTCAAGCTCAGATTCGAAACGAACCGCTCTGTTTTGAGAGTCCTCGATGCCGAGTTAACGGATGAAGGAGATTACACCTGTGTAGCATCAAATAAGGTGGGTAAATGTTCTTGTACAGTAGAGCTAATTGTCGAAGAAGCTAGTGTACCGCCGACGTTTGTCAGAAGACTGAGCCCAGTTGAGCTGTTAGAAGGAAACTTAGCCCGCCTTGAAGTGCGAGTGTCTGGAACACCGGAACCGGAAATAACTTGGTCAAAGAACGAAGAGCCTGTGGAGGAGGGGGAGAGATACGAAGTGCTGTCAGACGATAACATGCATTGTTTATCGATACGCGACTGTGTTTTATCAGACAGTGGATGTTATAAGTGTACAGCTGGCAACGAAGCCGGTGTAACTTCTTGTTCAGCTGATCTCAAGGTGACGAGAAAGCCAGAATCTCTGGTGTTCTCCGATATTGACAATGAAATGCCCTATCATGTAGACGAGGCTGGTAACATCACTCTCGAGGCGACCGTGACAGGTCGACCCCGCCCTAAAGTGGAATGGCAGAAAGACAACACGCCCATAAGACCGAGTGCTCACTATGATGTACAAGTAGACGGAGATCAGTATAGGCTGACCATCGTTGCAGCCAGTCCTGGTGATTCTGGAACCTACAAGTGTGAAGCTACGAACGAGTTTGACACTGTTTCACGGACTTTTAACATTGATATTGAAGGTAGGGTTATTCAGTTATATTTGTAATGCAGTTTGCCAGATAAAATTTCTATCTGCAATCTATTGTTGCTCGTGAACGATAAACACCTCCATGATGCAGTGGGTGATGACTTTTGTATCTAGCCGATCGCGTCATAGACTTAAAATTCAAGCCATAAGCGTCCGATCATAATCTTAGGAAAATTTGGTTGTGTTTGCTGCCGAAAAGATGCGCTGAAAGTTTTTATTCATTTCAGTTTTAGGAGAATTAAATCTGAAGACTGAACCTTTACAGCTTTTATTCGAAGGAAAAGAAAAGGTCAACAGGTCACACATTTCCATTTGATTTCTTCGTGTCACACCCTCGCGCTTTTGTTAACCATTATTCTGTTTTGTTGCTGCTTGATAACCATCATAGTTAACTAGCTAAAACAACTTTTTAGAATATCTCAGCTCAAGACCAGTTTCGAATCAAAATTCTTGAATTTTTAAAGGAACGAGTAACAGCCTCGGGCATGCAAGTCTGAGGTACAATTTCATGATATTATCTAATTAATTCCTGTCATACTTAACTAATAAATGATGCGCTCACAATGACATGGAGTTACCGTAGCCTTTATAAGGACATTGGTTTGGATGGAATTAAAATTTAAGATGTGCGGTGGTTAAAATTCCTTTATCAATAAAATCCATTCAGTTTTAATGTCAAAATTCAGGAACGGCTCATTTGTTCACTTATTACCACAGACGAAGGCCGTCTTGTTTATACCGCAATAACATAAGTGAACAAAAGATTTGTCACGTTTGAACACAATCGTAAGACGGAAGCCACGTTTGTCTTGGTATTTAAAGTTGTTCTTTTATATGGTAAAGAAAACTATCAGTTTGGGCGGAGAAATGTTTAGTGGTCTTTGTATTTCACGCCATTTAGAGAAATATTTTTGTTTCGAGAGCTGCTTATTCTGAGAGATCACGAACTCAACACAGCTGTCATCGCGTCTGTCGTCTCTCCATACTTGGTCTGGTCCGCTGCATTTGATAAATACTCAATTATGCATTTGCCAGAAAGCTGTCACCAAGAGAACCCACAATCCTGTTCACAAGTAGCAAAAAACTGCATTTAGAAGTTTCTGTGGCGTTTTAGTTGGGTGTTTTGCCAATAAAACACATCTGTTGGACAAATATGTTGTTTCTGTTTGCATGTCTGTTGTAAAACCCCTGCTGTACGCTTTAAAAAGACTAACAGTAAGATTAAAAACAAACTAAATGTTATATGGACAATTTAACTGTTTTAAAATTTGATCATTTTTAGGTTCTCGACAGAAAGATAATCTCATTAACTAAATGTATTCACTACACGAGCTTCACTGGCGAATTTAATTGCTCGCGTGTTTTTAACACACAATTAAAACTAACTCGTGTGTATTTTCGTGTTCCTTGCTTTTAAAATTACGTTCTACTGCTTTTGCTTCTGAAAAGGAAAAGAAATCGCGTGAAATGGCAGTAGACATGGCGGCTTGTGTTTTCGCTTACAACTTTCCCTATTTTTTTGTAAATATATCATGCCTGTTGTTATGTTTTTCGAGCATATACGATGATGGAGCTGTTTTGCATTTTTAGAATTTGAAACAGAATCTACCACATCGGTGGAGTCAAGGAGCAGATTTGTCGTTCATGCTCTCTACATTCTTGCTAATAGCTGAATGATTATCATGCCGTGTGGATGTTAAATGATTTAAAACTGGACAGTAATTCTTTAAGTTGATTTAGATATGTTTTTTAAAATTGCTGTAGCCATCATTCTGTGGGAAGCGTTGCATACCAAACAATTTACAGAAGCAGCACACTGAACGGCTCCAAAGCGGACGTTTTTGGCGTTCGGAAAAAATCCAGTCAGTTTGAATGTTACTATTTTGTTTGCACAAAATCATTGAAATAATTTGTTTCTCTGCTGTGTAAAGTTCTTTGTGCAACGTCACCTAAAATATTGGCAACTACAGTGTGAATGTTACAATTACAGTTTCTAGTATTTATTTCAAATAGAAAACCTCATACCTAAAGAGAAGCTATTAATAAATCTAAAGAGATATTAAGCATTGCCTGTAAGACAATTCTGTTTCACATTCATAACGAAATATGAAATTTTTCCTGGAATTATGAAAACTCTTGAATGGAAAATAACAAATGTGTACCCATGCTAGGTCAAAATAATTAGGAACATTCATCCTCAGTTCCAAAATTAAACGTTGTAAAAAAAGTAATAGTGTAGGAGAAAAATTTGTCTTCCTTTTGAAAATTGTCGCTGTATTTCTTTACAGTTATGGGCTTTTTTTCCCCACTTTGTCGAAAATAATCAGCTGCTGTTCTCTCGAGTGTCTTTTTTCCATCGGAAACTTTCAAATATTGAAAGATTTTGCCCAAAAGTTGCCATAAAGTTTCCGCAAAAACAAACCAACTAAAACAAAAACAAAAAAGAAAAACCTAACATCTTCATGATCTTATTTTTCACATGGTTAGTTTTTTTAAACGTTTAGTAGCAGAAACTAGTCCAGGCAAAACTATATGCCTGTGCTGTAGTTCTCAAAAACATAATAAATCATAACACAATGCAAGAAAGCAGTTACGAAATGATAATCCAATAATTGTTTTATTATGTATATTTCTAAGCTGCACTTGTAAACACAAGGGCGCGCACAAAAAAGTGATCAATATACAGCAGTTAACTTGTAAGTAAACAACTTTATTGTTTATAACTATAAGCTTTTATACGCTTGCAACCTTTCATGCGCTCTAAAGCATCCAAGTAAGTTTTTCCAAAGCCTGAAATGAACTGAAATGAACAAATGAACTGTTATGGAAAGTCAATATCGTAAAGAGAAAGTTCTTGAAACACTCTCACAGAAAAGAGATTGAAAACATTGAAAATATTTTACAAATTCTTTGAAAAGGTCAAGTTTTAATACGTTAACATTACAGTTAAAGAAATTGAAATTCTTCGTAATCTCCGAACAAAAGCTGTTTATAATTACTTCTTCTCGGTGAGAGGCTAAGAACGGGAGATGACTGGTGTGAATTCATGACCGATAACTCTTCACTAACCTCCCATCTTGTAGTAAGGGTTTCCGACATCTTCTTTGGGCAAATGTCAGTTTTGCTGTAGCTCCAAATGCTGGCTTCATCTTTATGTCGGCTTACGGCCATAATATGCCTTGCTTCAAAGCCTGACTTGTCAAGGATTGTGACAGCTGTCGCCCTGATTTAATGGTTTGTAAAACACTTGGAACGGTTTTGCTTCTCGCGATATGTTTTTCATTTTCTCACCAAGAGTACGGTCTCCGACCACCATGTTGTCGTACCAAACATCCTCAGAAGACAGAAGTGGAGACGTTTTTCTTTGGGCGCTGAAATAAAAACTCGTTTAAGGGATTTAGCTGACTTAGATACAGCTGAGCTCGAAGGAAACCACAGGACAATTTGGACCAGGTTTTTCATACATCAAACCTCCATCGAACCCTTCGTCATCTTCCCGGCGCACACGTAGCGTGCTCCGGTGCTGTCCGTGTTGAATGAAAAATCAGTCTTATTGAGTTGACGGAGATTTTACCCCCTTCGGCGACAAAAGTACAGCATAACTTAAAAAAAAAACCCTTTGTTTTGAAGCTTTTCTGGATCATTCAGACCAAAGGCAGTGCTTTCGTAAAATTTTTAAGGTCTTCTTTGCATATCGGTGGCTTGTGTTCACCTTTTGTCAGTCCTTGTTGCTTCACGTCCACACACTTCTCGCCAAACACTTTGTTTGCGTCGGTAAACTCTAATTATTGATGATGTCAAAACCACGAGTAGCTTTAAAATGCCGAATTAATTCAAATCTGAGGCTGTTCAATGTGCTCTTTGAATAAGAAATGCCATACGCTTTTCGAGCTTCTGTATAGAACAGCTTTAGCACTTTCGCAAGCGGATCTTTCATTTGAGGTTCATCTGCTTTTGTGGCCCTTTTGGTACTTTTTGCATCTTTATCATCAAGAAGGTTTAAATTTTTTTCTGATAATGTGGCAAACCTTGATTTCGACTCCGCCGTGACAAAACTGAACAAACTGCTGCTGGCTAGTGTGTTAGGTAACGTCACTTCTGCATGCATAAAACTATTGTTTGTAGGTATGACGTCTCTTCTACATCTATAAAATCTATTGTCTGTAGGTATGACGTAAGAGAAACAGAGCAAGCAAGAATTAACTGCGTGCTTATAGCATATCAAAATCGAGCTGGTGACACCAGTGTATAATAACATTGTTTATTCGTCGATATATTGCATGACAGACCACGCCGGTGACAGTTTTTCGGTTTTTGCCTTCTTTATGCAACCTTAGTTTCCCTATTCTGGGTTACAGATAAATATATATATCAGTTGTGAAAATCCTTTACGAAAATCCATTTCATGTACGTTTTCACGTTTTCTCTTAAAACTGTAAAATAAAATTTGATCATCGTGAAATATTTTGATGTTTGGTTAACAGCTTTGGTTAACTTCTGCGCCATCTTCAATTTTTTATTGCAAGCTTATATCACTTAATTTTATCACCGATTATTTTCAAAACTTGAAAACAGGATAATCAAGTAATGGCATATAGATGCTCTGCAAGAGGGCGGTGGGCGCAACCATACCTGTTCTTTAGATTTTAAAATTTTGAATTATATTTTAATGTTTTGAAATGTATTTTTCAGGGTTTGGCTTAAAAAACATTTAGTGTATACAGGAGCGCTATACTAGAGAAACATATGCCTTTAATCAATTTAAATTTACTATTTTTAAATGAAACATAAACTATACGCTTCTTATTTAGACACTCTCTCAACTCCGACATTGAAGAGTCGTTTTGGTATTAGTTTCATGATTCATGGATCAAGGAATGTCTACTAATTAAATAAAAGGTCATTAAATTCAATATTTTTGCTTTATTGAGAGAACGATAACAGAAATAATATTATCTTACCCTTTCACACGGAACCGTTTGGTCATGGCCTGATACCTTTGCCCTCCATTTTACCTAAATAAAAATAAATTTTGATGTGAACCTTTAGATTAAAACGGCATGTTGATTGCGGTCACTTATTTGTCCAAATGACTCATGATTAGGTAGAAATGGCATAATTTTGTTAGCAGAGTATGTCATCATGGATTCGTCTTTCTGCACTCAGTAAACGATATCTTTATCTATTTATTTTATGTGACTGTAATTTAGATAATTACCTCGTTAAAATACTAAAAAGGAAAACCCAGACATGTGCTGCGTATTTGAAAATGATAACAAGGTGGTAATTTTGGTGCATGTTGTTTCTATATTTCACTAGTAATCCTTTTTTGAGAATTTTTTTTCAGTGGATCTTGCTTGGCAGACCGGCGACGGAAACTAATTAGCTGTCAGTTGTCAATGAAACCATCAGTGCCTAGTGTTTGAAATACGCCGATAACAAACTAAGAATTAATTATATCCACTGACTATTTTTAATGCAAATAACAAAGGCGACTACTTTGTAATGGGCACCTTTTTTTATTTTCTGCAATGACAGTAATCGACAACTAAGTAGAGCGAAATGATGATTTTAATTTTCGAATGGTGAAGACAGTAATTTTAGTTGAAATCGGAAACTCTTTTTAAATGTTTTCTACTGACTCACGTTCCCTTCACAGTTCACTTGAAGATTCGACCATGATTAGATTTTAAACTTTTTTTTTGCATTCAAATGTTAGGCCATCATGGCACAAAGTATGAAAAGAGTTGTAATCTGTTTTAAGCCAAGTGTAATAAAATAGGCGGATAATTTGTTTACTTTTTTGCCTCATTAGCATGTGCACTCTTCTTTCTAATTCAGCTACAAAACCTAAGCTCTAAAATATTGAACTGGTTCTGCAAAACAAACTTTGTCTGAAACAATGAGATTTATATATGCTGAGTATTCTTTCCATGATGTGGTTTTAAAAGTTGGAAATTTTACAAAAATGTATGGCTCATTATCGTGCCACCCAGTTGTTTTGCGTTGTTTTGGATAGCTATTTCTTCTTTGAAACTGGACACATTGAGCCGAAAGTTCGGTCACCCATTTCACTTAACATCTTAAAAGCGTACGTCTCTCTGTAAATATCGAGAATCGGTGGCACGGCTTCAAAAATCGAAATTCTTGATACTTTGCCTGAATGAAGCTT
>JAOEJH020261354.1:0-13372 GCA_025448215.2 Palythoa grandis
CTGGGAAGAAACACAAAAAAATTACTCCTTAAAAATTGTTTTTTGGTCCTTAAAAACTCCTTAAAAAGTCCTTAAATCTTGTTTACTCACCCCAGCACGAACCCTGTATAAAGTTTCTGCAAAATTTTAAAAGATATCAGGACGTACAAAGCAAACAAGTAATGCAAAAGCTAAGACAGATTGCTTTTCTTGGTCCGATGATGAAGCAGAATTTTGTTAAATTCTAAAATTGATTGGAAAACATGAAAGCTAAGGAAATGGAGAACATTGATCGAGTCTTGTCAAAGCAAATACCACAATATACACAACAAGTTTGTTGAGCTTTATCCTACCCCAGAAGAAGCCAAAGCACTTGGGAAGATAAATCACATGACAAAATGGAACTTGCCAGTGTATTCGAAAGGTTCTGGATAGTTCCTCCTCACTAATATGTACAAAAAAGTTTTGTTTTCAAATTGTTCCACACTAGAGAGCATTTTTAAAAATTCCATTTTTGCAGATATTTTCATGCGGATGCGAGCATTGTAGTGTGGATGGAAGGCCTTACCATAAACAAGAAAGTTGCATTTTCAAATTTATCTGGCATAGTGTGTGCGAGGCCCTAGTTTCTATCTATCTTAGTTTCTTTCTTTCTTTCTTTCTTTTTGTTTGTTGTGCAAGTGTACAGAAACATAACCATTTTGAGAACTAATAATTTTTGTCAATAATTTATTAATAAAGAAGCACCTAGTCAAGTGTGGAATGCAGCTCAACAGCTTGCAACTTCACCAAGTGGGGTGAGTGATGAAAATTACAAAACTTTATTAATGTTTCTAGCTCATCCAGGTTACTGTTAATCTGATGTGTGTAATATTTAGGCCTTACCCACACTAATGCATTCATTTGGCTTCGTTTTCATTGACATTGAAAACACATTGATAGATCTGCATCTACACTACCATTTTCATAAATAATAATAATAATAATAATAATAAATTAGCTACAAAGTTTTTAGGTATATACCACTATTGATCACACACTACATGACACAGTTAATTAGGAACCCCAATTAGCAGGAGGCAGACGAGTTAGCTATTTACAAAGTGTGGTGGATTTGACTCTGGGGTTACCGAAGACAAATCCAACCAGTGGTCAGAATGGGATTTGAACCCGGGTCAACAGTATTTAAATCTCATGCCCTGACCACTGAGCCACGCCGCCTCCTAATTCATACTGTAAACGCTCTAATAAGCCCCCCCTCCACCCCCTTCCTCCCTCAACAAAAAAAGTTGCGAGCATTAAAACAGAAGGCATACTGTGTTAAAAATAGATGTTATTTCTGTCTTCGTAATTCCATCCTCGAACATCAATAACTGGCATGTTCAAATTGGCAAACATTGCTATAAGTTCAGGGAACAGCAAGTCTATCCTCGAGCATTTGTGGGCCAGTCGGTGAGAGTTTTGTTACAAACATTTCTTAACTTTTATCTGTTTCAGTTTTTAAATAGTGTTTGTTATATAATGCCAGAGTTCCTTGTTGTTATTAAAACTGTGTGACATTTCAAACTCCGTAGTGTAGTTTTTTCTTTGTCTAACGACGACTTTGAATTAAGCTCCCCCTCTCTAATAAGCCCCCCCTCCGGAGGGCCCGAAATTTAATAAGCCCCCCGGGGACTTATTAGAGCATTTATGGTATTTATTTATTGTTTTCATCTGTTGCTCAGGCCACGTCAAGCTTGTTTATTTCACAATCTTTACAAGAGAGCAGAAACATGTTGCACCTCAAAATTCACAAATTTTTTTGGGAATCAACTTGTTCTCTCTCAATCGAACTTGTGGCTTCAAGTTTTACTAATAGTTCTAATCATTTCTTTCAAGTCCAGGACTATTGGACAACTGCAGTACTTAATAGTCAAGTACTGATATTTATTAATTAATTGTAATTTTTTAATTATACATGTTTTAGGATGCTATTTATCTACAGAAAGACTTGACAACAATAGCACCAGTTACGCAGGGAACAGGTTCCACAGAGAGACCAAGATCAGAAAACATATTGCTGATAATCATTGTTGCATGTGTGGTATCAGTGGCTGTGGTGATTGTCATTGCTATAGCAATATGCCTGTATCAGAGAGAGAAGAAAGTTAAACTGGTCCGTGAAAGGAGCAGAATTAGAAGCAGAAGTAGTCAAGGTTTTATTGACATTTCAGATTATTCTTCCCTTTCATGTATGCAGATCTAAGGCTGTAAAATGCTCAGCCTGTTAATTTTTAAAGATCTTGTTGTTTAATTACAGCTGCAGTATTTTTGAATCCTGAGTGAAGACATATCACTTTGAGCTGTACTATTTTGTGTGATTTCTTTTCTGGTTGTAAGATATGTACAAATGTAAAGCGAATATTGATGCTCCGTAGAAGCAGTTTATGAGGAAGAATACGAATTAATAATATTGTTAACAACAATAACAATAATTATTAATAATATCCATAGTAACAAACAGTATCCAGTCAGGGCTTCTGACAGGGTGCAGGAAAAAAATGAAATTGTGCGTGATTTTGGAGGCAAATTGTGTGGGACAAAAAGTCAAATGTGCGGGAAATTGTGCGGGATTATGCAATTTTGCACCAAACAAAATATTTGGTCTCCCACTTGTTATGAAAGCAAATATTGAATTCTTCTTCTCATACCCTTTTTTTAAGTCCATAACATAGTCAAATTTCATCTATAATGGTTAACTTTTTTCCAGATTTTACTTCAGTTGTTTTTCATTTTGAAGCCCAAGGACGTGTAGAACCTGTTTTTTTGTGATTCCATGTTTGCATGAGCAAAAGAAAAACACTCGAGGCAATCACCCTATAATGCATTGCAAACCTCTAATGTACGTAAACTAGTGCCCAGGATGGCACAAACTGCAATGAATTATTGGATCAAAGTGTGGACATTCTGGGATGTTTTCAGTTTAGTTTATAAGCGTAAATAGCCTCAAAATTGTCCAACAATACTCTACAAATCTTAATACTCAGAAGAAATAAATTTTCGAGTAAATATTTGACTATTGTGCGGGATTTTAGAAATTGTGCATTATTGTGCGGGTTTGACCGAATTGGGCAGTCGCACACCCTGACAGAAGCCCTGTCCAGTTGTATTACACTGCAGAACACTATATCAACTTAGGTAAAACTGACTGTTTACATTTTATATGTAATTTTTGGCAAGAGAAATGTTAACATATATTTAGTCTGACTAACTAGTCCTGTGCCTGGAATGAAACACAGTTTAATTTCTTATAACAGATCCTGTAAGAATCTTTGCATTTAAATATTGCAAACTATTGATTCTCAGTAGACTCAGTAGGTATCATTAGATAAGGATAAAATGTATCTGAACCTTTTTATAGTCATTAAGAATCCTAATGCAAGGAAAGTTTACAGAGTTTGTCCTACATAGCAATTTGGGCTAGCAGGGTTTGGACATTAATGGTGGTCTCCAAGCCATTGTCTTGTTGTCTAACAATTTTGGCTTTTTCATTAGCCATATTGGCTAGTGGACTTTTCAGCAGTTTAGAAACATGTAAGCAGTGATGAATGAAATTATCAAATTTAAAATGAAAACTTCTTAACAGAAATATTGAAACTAAATGTTTGAATATTTGAAAAGAATCAAAGTGACCCTCAAACTGAAGGTGATTCATGATTCTATTTCAATGTTTCCGTGTTTCAGTGTATCTGAGGACTGGGTTCCAGTCATGTATCATTTCCCAAAGTGCTTTGCTTTCACAGTTTTTTAATACATTTGTCTTTTGATCCCATGTAAGGTAATCTGTAACAGTCTTGGATTACAGATTCCATACTGTGGATTCCAGATCCAGATACTGGATACCAAATTCTACCTCGGTGGATTCCAGATTCCCAAAGGGGCTGGATTCCAGATTGTAGTTTTTGGTGGGATTCCAGATTTATAAAGCTGAATTCCACATTCCAAAGACTAGGGATCTGGATTCCACAAGCAAACATTTCCTGGATTCCAGAATCCGGATTACCTTTGTTATGGATAGTAAAAAATATTTTTGACCCTTGGTTCTACTAGACATATGACCACCAAGTAAATTAAACTATGTTAGAGCCAATCCCTGGCTTACTGTTAGTATGCAGGACTGTGCCCAAAATAAATTACAAAAATTATAATGAACTATCACAGAATAGTTATAATTTATTTTAATACATCTCAAAGTGAGTGATATTTTCACTGAATAAAGATGAATTTCTTCCAAAATTTCATTTCACAAATGTGTTTTGTAGTAAGTAAATTTGTATTGGCTGTACCTTATTTTTATTGTTTATCTTGCAGGTTCAACATTGAGGCGAAACAACCAGCAACAGGTGGGTGAGCTGTTATGCAAGTCTTTGCTGTGTTAAACAGTGCTACTGTACAGCAAATACTAAACTTTAAAGCAAGTATTTGTGCAGTGCTTAAAATTTAAAAAATATCCAGGTTGTCTCTGTTTCAAAAGCTGGACAACCAAATCCGTGAATTTGGTTGTCTTGATTAATTCTTGGTTGCCCCTCAAAAAAACCTACCCATTTAGAGTTGCTTAGCGGAGGCAAAAAAATTATTATTGACTTTACATTATCAGACATTTAGACAATACAAACCGTCACATAAGTCTTATACCATTTATGATTAATTATTTTTCTCTGTTTGGCTGGGTTGTCCATTGTATATTCCACGGGCAACCAGCCTCTTTATTTTACCAAAAAACTGTTTGTGTGTTTCATTGTATGTTAGTAAACAATTATTCCACGAATGCACACTGGATATGATGTGATAGATAGCTAACCAGTGGCAAACCTATATACAACTGAAAGTTTCTGACTTCAGCTTAAAGGAAAACGATATTTAAAACACATAAAGTAAACACTTAATTTCAAGTGGAAATGGTATTTGCATTGCTTTACTGTATTTGATCTTTTCCTAGCAAGCAATTACTTTAAAGTTTAAATAAATCTTTTTTAGGGGCCTCCTGCACACAGATATGAATATGTCGATGAACTGTCCTCCAATGGGCCAACAAAGTCTGCATCACTTCCTCGTAAGTAAAATCTCTGAACAAGTTGAATGAGGGTGTTGTGAAAATAGAATGAGAGTGAGTGGTCTATCACTCAGTTTGTTAAAATTGCAAAATTTTTCAAAACGGGGCTGATGTAGAACACTCATCAACTTATGAAGCTTTGCAGCTATGCATGCCCAGCCAAGGTACCAAGGAGGTCTAGTGGTAGCAATGGAGAGCTGTTTTGCTCTTATTAGAGCTTGTCAGCACTGCATAACCGGACACTGAAAAAGACACAAGGTCTTATTTTCAGTGCCCTTTACTCCCAAGGTGGAACTGTTTAAACCTCAGTCACCACATAACAAATGTGGGACCCTTGGCTGCGATATTAGCACGATGTAGTTGCATTAAGAGAAATCCCTTCCAGCACACTGTCGAGAGGAAATGGTTTTTGTGCCCGCTCTTTTAAGTAATTAAATAGCTAATAGAAAGACTTTGGTTCTCCAGGACCTTTATTCTCCCCCCCTTCCCCCTTTTTTGATGTTGGTCCATTAGTGTGACCATGATTTTCGGAATTAGAAACAACATTGTATGGGAAAGGAGGGGGGGGAGCTGTACCGTGAAAAATCCAAAACAAAACGAGAATAAAGTCTCAACTGATTTTGCCCAGGTTGTAGGTCATCAACAGATACATTTCCCCCCAGACCCTAATCCCCCTTCATCCAAGTGCGTATACGGATATATGGCCTTTTCTCAATGGAATGGAATGAGGTAGATCCTGCGGAAAGTGATAAGGGGAGCCAGGCTGGTCAAGTGGTTAGTACTCTCACCTCTACTACCGAGATCTGGGCTTCACATTTGGGCTGAGATTTGGCTAAACTCAATCTGTCTCCGAGGGGTTTTTGTGGGTACTCTGGTTTTCCTCCCTCACTAAAATCAGCCTTTACACCAAGAGACATAAATATAGTTATTGCTAGAGTAACTACAAGTTAGGAGTGCATTCGTTTCGTATAAATTTGTTGGTAATGGAACATTTTGGCTTTCATTCATTCATTCATTCATTCATTCATTTTATTTGCCATTAAGTTTTACACTATGGAGAGATCCGTTTAAACTAATTATTGGCAGGGAAGCACAATGAAACCCAGAAGGCTTATAGCTTTCCTGATCTTCATTTAGTAAGAAAAACACCAAACATACAAAACAACGGAACAGAGCCGAACTTGTGTTCTTTGACATGCATCTTTTCAAGGCTTCTTGGCTTAACCAATCAAAAAGCCTCTTGGTCAGGTGGCAATCATTATGGACACCGTACGCTCACCAAGCAAAACTGGAACGAATATGTAAATGGTTGAGGCAAAAGCCAGACCAAATTGCCTGAAAAGGCATAGTTTGCTGCCGTAAGGACTCAACTGGATAATGCATGTATAGTAATGAGAAGCCCCAGTTTTGTAGAAACTGAGAAAATTACAGAAATTTTCAAAATAAAGTTGAGGGATGCCATCACTAAAGTTGCAGAAATTGCAAAATTTGCACAAATTTTCAAAATGAGAAGGAGAAGCTTAATGACATAAACTCACAAAGGTTTTTTTAAAATTAGAAATGAGATGTACCATTATAGTTCTGCGATGCTTGTATTTTCTGCCAAGGTGGCTCTCAATTTCTCTTTAAGAAATTCAGCATGTTTTGCAATTTCTGCAACAGGATCTCTCATTTTCGTCTTAAATAATTATGTGTTTTCTGCACTGAGTTCTTTCATCTTAAATGTTAAAAAGTTTGGTTTCTTGTTCAACAATGTCTGCAACATCCACAGTTTTTGTGACTGTTTCAATCTCGTTTTTAAATGAATGACGAGCCGGTTTCGCATGTTTCATCGTTCTTGCCAAATTGTGATTGACTTTTTAATTAAAAGAAGCTGGAAAGTAATACAGTATATAAGCATTAAACGTGAGGACAATTTTCGCAAATTCCATTGCAAGTCAAAAGCAGCAGGTTTAAAGTCATAACTGGCCTAAAGCAATTTTTCAGTAGCGTTTCAGAAAGTAGAAATGCAACATTTGGTCTTTAACATTTTGATTAAATTAGTGTTATCATTATCGCAATAACCAAAAGTGTTATTGACAAAAAAGACACAATTCAATTCACTATAAGAAAAAAAACGAAGCAAAGTTACCTTCTTACAAGTTATTGATGTTATCCATTTTGTGACGGAGTTTGTACCGCGGTTATAAGCAATGACGTTATGTTACGATCTTGGCGGTTATAAACACAATTTAAGCAATTGGGAAAGAGAAGTCTGAAAAAAACTCAGACTTCAATGGTATTCGAAACCGTGACCTCTGCGATACCGGTGCAGTGCTCTACCAACTGAGCCATGAAGCCACATCTGTTGGGAGCAGGTCAATTCTAGTGGGTCCTGCTCCCAACAGTTGTGGCTTCATAGCTCAGTTGGTAGAGCACTGCACCGGTATCGCAGAGATCATGGGTTCGAATCCCATTGAAGTATGAGTTTTTTTCAGACTTCTCTTTCACAATTGCTTAAATTGTGTTTATAACCGCGAAGATCGTAACATAACATCATTGTTATTCATTTTGATATTCTTTGTTTGAAGGTACGTATAACCCGATGTTTGACACAGATGCAGATGACTGTGTCTTTGTTGAACTGCCTTCCATTAACCGGGGCTCATTAGCGCAGGGGCTGATCAGGCCTTGGAGTGTGGCAGGTTGCTCCATTCAGGGTACTGGTGGCCATGGGCTTGGGGAAGCATATAATCAAGGATATCAGAATCTACAGCCTATGCCTTTTGGAACACGTGGTTGCGATAGCAACGGCAGGTATCCACATGACTCAACATATAAAGCAAAGGGATGCCATCATGTATATAAGCCAGATATAAATAGGGGAAGATCAACTAAGTCCACCTCAGCGGGCAATATTCATGTAATAAAACAAAGTAACACTGGTTATCAACAATTGATTTATAAAGCCCGTGAACTTCGCCTAAGACAGCACTCAGCCTCTTCACCACCTCATTTCGAGGTTCCATATCAATCATTAAAAGCCAGCATCCATAGAAAAAGTGATCATAATGAACCTGATAATTGGCTTCCGAGCTTCGAACCAGATTATCAGCACCTTAGATACAAGAGATCTTTAGAAAAGAGCCAGAAAAGAAAAGTGAGAGTAGACTCCACTTCTGATACCACAAATCTTTTGACTCGTCTAAGCCAGAGTGAGTCTTGTTTGATTGAAATGGTTGGGGGCACAGATGAAAAGGACAAATCTGGTTTGAGACCACGGTCTTTAAGTGTTGATGACATACACAGTGTTGATGAATCTCCATTGAGCCCGGATGATTTAAGAAGAAACTTTTATCAAGCCCTTGCTAGATTGCCAAGTAATCAGGTAAAAGAACGTACTTTCTTTTGAACTGCAAGCTACGCCAGGATTCATCATTCATTGTACTAATATATGCTTACTTTTTCCCAATTGAAGGGCCTAGTACAAAAACAACGCAAGTGACTTTGTATGAAATGCTAAATTTTCCCAAGGGTTATGAAGAGATAATAGGGAAAATGTAGGGAGAGCTGAAAACTTAATCAAAAGTCACTTACGTCGTTTTTGTCTAGTGTAAAAACAACATGGCTTTGTATGAAATGCTAAATTCTCCCAAAAGTTATGACGAGATAATAGAGATAATCTAGGGAGAGTTGAGAACTTCATCAAAAATCACTTACGTCGTTTTTGCACTAGACCCTCCAATTAAGAGGACTAGGCACTTTAAGTAGGTCTATATCTATAGGAAAAAATAATGGTCATTTTAGAAAGCTTCGTGTCTTAAAGGGAAATTACCAGATAAGATGGGTCAAAAGGAGGTCAAGCCCACATTGCAAACATTTTATACAGCTTTTACCGCTTTTGATATACTCTGAGTGATATAAAAACGTATATAAAATTCAGAACAATAAAAACCATTCTAGTTTAACATCAGATGCAGTAAACATGGTATAAAATATTCGTTGTTTGAGCTGGATCTCATATTGACCCATCTAATCTAGTACTTTCCATTTTAAAGAGCCCTTGTCTCGTTCATCAAGGCATTGCTCGCCCAGAACAACTGTTTGGATATTTGAAGTGCTTGAAATTCGCGAATTAAGATACTTGACAAAATCCATTTCCATCCTTTCAAATATTGTATTATTTTTGACGTTTTGAGTGTTTTGATGTGTTCATTTCTTAAATTCTATCTTTGTAATTGTGGCTTATATCTTTGGAATGAAAGTTTATTGAGCTAAAACGATAAAAAAGCCCAACAATATAGGAGGAAAATATAAAGTTTTATTACAGGAATCAGTTTCACAGGATTTTTTGTGCTTTTAGAAGGAAAATTTACTCGCTGGTTAATTAGCTGTTGAGTATGTCAATTACCACACAGCCTTTTGACATAGTCACTTTTTGCTCTGGCTTTTTTGATCGGCGTCCTCCAATGGACAACCCGTAGTTCATTTGTTCTTGTTTTACCTTCACTTTGATATTACAGTTACGAGTCTGTTTATAATAAAAAAACAGTCAGTACAGTAAGATGAGAAACTATGTAATAATGTATATTAAATTACACAAAGAGTTGTCAGAACGGTTGTTTCAAATCGACTGTCATGTATTTGTAAACAACGAGACTGTTTGTAAGCGAGTGATTAATTTTGCTGTGCTTGTTGAGCTTAAAAAGGCCGAAATATAGATACCCTTAGCTGCTAACGTTTGTGACACGCGAAAACCTGTATAAACGCACTGGAAACGCGGACGCGTTTAAACACGTTCTTCGAACGCGTTCAAACGCAGGCCTGCGTTTACCCCAAACACGGGCCGTGTTTGCACCGAGCTTGTTGTTTTCGAACGAGCAAATTTAAAATTAAAAAAAGATTTGTCTGGAGTAACGATCGTTTGATTTGTGTAAACAAACTTCGTTAGAACTGTATAAGCTAGAATTCGTTCTATGCAAGCGAATATTCGCTGTGTGTCAACCAACAGTCGTTCTATGCAACCCAACGGTCATTCTGTGAAAACAAGTATTTGTTGTAAACTAATATTTCATTTTAATGTTTAAAAAGAACCTGCGATATTTTTATTTAAATCCAAGTTTTCGGACTAAAAATCTCAAAATAGGATCGAAAATTAACGTTTATCAAATGTATATTTCAAAAGGCCTCCTCATTTCACAACTCATCCTAAATTTAGCGTATTATTTGGATTATTTTTTGGCTTTCAAAAAGAACAGAATCTACTGCAAAAGTAACTGAATTTTTTGTCTTAATAAAAAGAAGAAAAAAGTGTAACAACGGTTCAAAAACGAAACTTGCTTGAAAACAAACACATGTAGAATTCGTTCATAGGCAATTACCATGCAATGTTTTCCATGGTCGGCCAATCGTCAGAACAGAGTCAGGTAGCCAGGTAGTCACGTGACCGCTAGACATTAATTTTTATGCTCAGTATATTTTTTGTGGTTGACGTTGGGGGTAATGGTGCTTTACGTTTGGCATGCATTTACAGGATTTATATGAAATTTTTTTGTTGATCGTGTTGTGAGATGTCGGGTTAGGATAGTCCTGAGAAGGACTGTTTTCAGTTGACTCTGATGATGACTTCTGCATAGGTTGTTGAAACATCAGTCACCTCTACCAACAACAATCCTTCTCAGGACTACGTTAACCCGGACGATTTCACAACAAAATCTACTGTTGCACCTGGGTTCAAACCATTTACTCCACTATTGTTTTGTTTCCAGCTGGAATCTACCAACAGGGAAGGCGATTACGAGATGGGACACATATATCAGAAATGTAGTGACCCAGATTTATACGGTTCTGATAGCGAGGGATATTCCAGTGCTGATCATCTAAATTTACCAATCCCAGAGTTTGATGGTTCTGATAGTGAAGGATATGCTAGGGCTGATCTTTTACCAGGGACGGGTGATAATGACTATAGTGCTGATAGCGAAGGTTATGCAAGGCCTGACCTTTTAACCACTGGTAGTTATGGGCAACCTAATGAACTTGATGTATCAGATAGTGAAGGTTATACCACAGCTGACTTTTTAACCACTCGTGGTTTTGAACAACCTAATGAACATGATGTATCAGATAATGAAGGTTATGCCAGAGCTGACTTTTTAACCACTCGTGGTTTTGAACAACCTAATGAACATGATGTATCAGACAGTGAAGGTTATGCCAGAGCTGACTTTTTAACCACTCGTGGTTTTGAACAACCTAATGAACATGATGTATCAGATAGTGAAGGTTATGCCAGAGCTGATTCTTTGACTAGAACTGGTCATATTACATCTACAGAGCAGGATGGAACTGACAGTGAAGGATATGCTAGAGTTGAGCCTTCTTCAGAGGTTCCATTGCTATCACTTGACAAGAATGCTAACACCTTAGAAAGATTTAGTAAGGACAGCGATGGCATTCTTGGAAGTGAAGATTGTTCAAAGCCCCTACTAGCGTCCAGGATTTCACAAGATAAGCTCAATATGGCTGCTAGTGGTCCCAAAACGTCATCAGGATACTGCTCTTCAGTGGTAGATCCATTCACTACATCCTCGAATAGTTTTTTTGAAGACTCTCGAGAAGATCAGTGTCAGCCGAATTACATGACTTTAGAAGAGACATATCAGGAAGATGGTAAGGAAGGTTTTGTAAGTTTTCATCCAGGTTGTTGTAGTGGTTATTATTAACACACATCCCACCTTTACCACCTGGGATCGACTCCCGGCCCCGCACATGGGCTGAGATTTGTTGAACTCAATCTGACTCCAAAAGTTTTTTCCGGGTACTCTGGTTTTCCTCCCTCTGCAAATTCGACTCCCAACTAATTATAATTGGCTGTAGTTAGCAGAGAATAGCCACCCTGTGGAATGCCAATAAAATTGTAATGATTCTCCTCCTCCTCCTCCTCCACTTCCCCCACTTCCTCCTCCACGCCCACCTTCTCCTTCTCCACCTTCTACTTCTCCTCCTCCTTCTCCTCCTCCTTTTCCTCCTCCTCCACCTCCTCATCCTTCTGCTCCTCCTCCTCAGCCTCCCCTTCCTCAACCTCCTCCTCCTCCTCCGCCACCTTCTACTTCTCCACCTTCTCCTCCTCCCCCTCCTCCTCCTCTTCTCCCTTCTCCTCCTCGTCTGGCATCCGGATATGTGCTTTATAAAATACAGTAGGAAACAATTCCGGATAAAAATATTTGCTTCAAAACGAAGAGAGAAAATTGTAGGAGATCATTGACCGTTGTTACTTGGAATTTATTCCAAATTATTAATAATAATATTTTTGCTCCAAGCTCTAGGTGGAACAATATGGTGCCAAAAATATGGCTTGGTTAAATCTTTATTATAAAATTTGCTAGAGACGTACTCCTTTTTTGACTACTAGACAACTTTATTGGAGCAGTATCCGTGTCGTTCACATTGGGTTGTAGTGTGCTTGGTGACAAAAACATGCAACGTGTCTGTTAAATTTGATTTTGCAAAGCTGTAGTTATTTAAAACACAGTAGGGGCTTTAAGCAACTAGGACGCCAACGACAACGGCTCAGAAAAAATATATCTAATTTACTCTTTACTTTTTTATGCACCTCACTAGTAATTTGTTTTCTTCGCCTTAAGATTTGTCAAAGAAATCGACTATAAGTTCCTCCTTGAAGGTAAACAAACACGTCACGTCCTTGTAATCCACTGAACTCTAAAAGAGGACTTTGGACGTTCTGCTTCTACCGAAAACTAAGTGCAGGTGCCCAGCTTGATCCATTCCAACGTGCACTTATTGTATTTACTCCCCCTCCTCCTTCTCCACCACCTCCTATTGTTCTTTCACTTCATTGTCAGCGTCGCCGTCCTCGCTGCTTAAACTCCCTTAGTATCAGTGAAGAGTTATTTTTAAGATCGTGCAGATGTTTATTGAGCTGTACATGGGAAACGGTTTTGTTTTGTTATTCTTTCATTTTATGGAGAATCATTTTGTTTTTCAGGAGCTGTCTGTTCGTCTGATAGAGATGGAGTGGAAGACGGCAGTATGAAGGATGTGTGTCCAGAGTACATGGTGCTGGAAACCCAACCTGATAACGATTGTGAGTTTGGAATCCTTGTTATGTTGAGTGCTTTGATTGATTCATTAAACACCAGATATCCTGTACTAATCACCTTGGTCACTCATCCGTGGAAAAAGAAAATTTCGCTCGGGCCTTGAAAAGTCCTTGAAAAATAAGCCAGTCCTTGAAAAGTCCTTGAATTTTGAAATATCAGCTTTTGTCCTTGAAAAGTCCTTGATTTTATTCAAGAACTC
>JAOEJH020261852.1:0-13371 GCA_025448215.2 Palythoa grandis
GGGGGAGGATGGGCGTGGGGAATTTTCATTGTGCATGAAGTTTTTTTTTTGACCTATTGCTTGTGAATAAATTCTTTTCTACTTATGCATGAAAGTTTTTTGTTGTTTCGTTTTTGCACGAAGGAATTTTTCACTCTTTTTCCCTTGCAAGAATTTTTTTTGGTTCCCGCCTTCCCGCCCAGGAAATTTCTGGTGGTCCTGATCACTTATATACTGGTAGGTACTTGGGATCTCTGATCTCTTACCGCCAAAACCAGACTCCGTCAGAGAGATGCTTGTTAAAATAAAGCATTTAATGCAGTACGAAACCAAAACTTGGGAGTTAACGATGAAAGTAAACATGATTGTAAGTGAAGCTGCACAGACCTGTCACCCCATTATACCGGTAAAAACCTTTAGAGCTAATGGTTTTCGAAACGGAACCGGAACAACATTAATTTGTTGATTTTCAACTTTGTTCATTTACACTTATTTCTATATACCTTTCTAATGTGTTAGCGCCTGTTTTAAGCCATCTCAAGTGTTTTCACATTATCAGCTTTATCGATCGAAGAAGTGCAAGCAAATACTGGAATATATAAACTCAGTACGCTTGAACTGTCAAATGTTGAGATATTACTTAGCAGTGTCATCGAACGGGCCGTGGGAACAAGACGGAGGTGTTGAAAGTCAACACAAGAAAAAGAATACTTCTTGCGTGTCTAGTTCGAACATTTTAAAACCTGCAGATGTTATGCTTGCGTGCATGTGGTTGGTTGCATAAAAAAGTTCATTTTAAGTTTTTCTGTTTTTTTGTTGAAGATTAAATACCGTTATTTTCCCGAGCAGCTATCATCTTACTCGGTCGAATCCTTAAACACATATAAAACTTTATAGCTTCAGATCAACCTTATTATTTGAAGTATAAATGCAACAGGCATAAGTTTACATTAACAAAGATGTTATCATCTAACTTTTACACGAAACACAAATTCACATCTGTTAAACAGAAAATCAAAACACGCATTGTTTCTGAAAGGCTCTTTTTCTTTTTATACGCTGACACACTTCTTTGAATAGCTAGATATCCACACGACAAACGGTGTTCCTTTGAAAAACCTATTTGTAAACATAAGGTAAAGCAAGATCTTTGGCAATATTTTTTAATCATAACTCTGTTAGAATGACGTTTTAATGACCTGAAAGAATTTATCGAGATAAGCAGTTACCGACCTCTAAATTAACAAACCTTTTACAAAAGATGAAACCATTTTGAAAGTCATCTCCGGTAGTATTACAGTCGCCACCGAATAAGGCAAAAGTTTCCTTATTCGGAAAAGGTTTAAATCTAGTTATCTGTAAAAGATTATGACGTTGTTTGTCTCAAAAGCGACAAATGACTATCTTATCTTTTCTTTTCTTTTTATGAGTAAATGTGTTTTAGAGGTAAAGTAAACTATAGTGCAAGGAGAAGGAAAAGAAGCCGAAACTAAACGGAATAGCTTTCTGGAATTTTTATCTTTGAAAGTTTACAAAAATATTTTGTCGCTGACGGTTTTGAGTGCATAAAAATACGGAAGCAGTGAAGGTGAATTACAACACAAGCAGTTTAGTTAACACGATACTTCTGTAGTCTACACTGCAGCTCTGAGATAACCGAGTTTCGGGACTCAGCTGTAGAGAAACCACCTCAGGAAGGTAAGTTTATTAACTCTCTGTTGTGTAGTTCATCATGGGGAAAACGTGATTTTCTTCCTTGTAAAGTATTTCCTAATGTGTTGAAAATATAAAATGGGATGAAAGTTGCGGCACGAGTCTCACAATATTTTCAGGGTGTGTGCTTTTAATTCCGGGCATCATAATTTGAACAGTCAAAAACATAATTAAACCCAAAAAAATGTCAATCTACTAGATCATAAAACTAGTCTCATAAAACGAATATCACTACAAATTATATCAATTGTAATTGAGTTTAAAAGGACTTACTGCAGAGCTTTCCTTAGAACGATTTGAAAACTAATTCCTGTTAAACGTCTTATGTTTGGTAAAAGCCCTTTACGCTGAATTACTCAATAAAATGCATTTTACTGATGAAGTTGAACCCACCGTACGTTATCATGTTGCGCGTTGTTTGAAAATAAAAACAGCAGATTGAAAAAATCTTGAAATTTGCTCTTTACACAAAAATTTGAAATGATTTTAACACTCTTTCTCCGAAATTGCTTCACGCGTATCCGAAATCTAAAAGCGCTCCGACTCCGTATTTGGTTGACGACAAAACACAAAAAAAGATACATGTTTTCTTACATAACGCCATAGTTTTCCCTAGAAGATTATAATTCTGTACAGTGTTATTGTAATTGCTTACCAGACAGCCTTGGTGTAATGTCTCGCATGATTTTCCTTTGTCGTCTCACATTTTGGGTTTGCGCTCATTAACTTTTATCTATCCTTGCACAAATTAAGCTTTACCATGTGGCCGAATTAGAAGAAAGAGTACTGTGTGAAAATTTCCAAGCAAAAGAATGTTTTTCGATAGTAGGGTTATCAAATAAGCTGAGATGTCGCATGTCAAGTTATTGTATTAAGGTATAGAGTTTATCTTCGCGTTTGCAATGAGATTAGACGGGAGTGGAAGAGAGCTGAGTGAATGATATTCACAAAATGAGTGTAAACACCCGATAAACTGAGATTGACTTTGCAATTGTTTTTTAAGAAGTTAGAAAATTATTTTCTAGAAGTTGCGCCATTGTTTTCTAGGAAGTCGCATTTGATGCCGAAATATCGATTGCATTAGGAAGCCAAGCAGATCATATGAGCATCCACGATAATGGCTTATCGCAACATCTTTGTGTTTTAAACACTGCGATATCTCTTCAGCCCCGGTTGATTCCGACTTCTTTGCTATTTGCGGGTGCTTTTGTGCAAATTAAGCGTCTAAGTATATTACAAAGCCACAAAAAGCTTTGTCGCATGCACAGCCCATTAACGCTAGGCTTAAATGCGTAGTGGTGAAACTAGGGCACGTGCCGCTCGCGAACCATTTAGCGATCAGAATAAACCGGTACTGACGTGGAACACACAATGTGCAAGGACCATATGGGTCAAACCACTTGTGCACCTCGGGATTTGAAGACATAAAGAAACTATTAACTTTGAGTTTAAAGGCAAGACGTGATCATAAAGCTACTGACCGAATTGGATGCATTGCTTTCTGCTAGGAAGAAAGATATCATTTTTTGGTTGCTACACAATTTGATGACCGTTCTTGGGTGCAATATAGCCGGATATCCTTAAACAGAGCTTCGTTTATGCTCGGTGAGTTATTGAGACATATGATAGTTTTCTGTACCTGTAATCTGCAATTAAGATGTCATTTCGAATGTATGCAGAAAGAAAAGTACATGAGCTCAAACGAAAAAATACATAGCTGTATCGTCCATTTCGTAAGATTATTTGATGTTTAGACGAATGTTAAGCATCTATAGCAAGTAATGTACAGTGCAAAGGTCTCTTTTAAGTCAAAGTGCACTAACTGTTTTATTGCGATAAGACGCAATTCAAACTGAAGAGACTAGAGAGAAGCGAACAGTATTTTCATGCCTTTTAATGGTTTTAGTGTAAACTAAGAGTTATACAATTCAATTCTTTGTGGAAATTAGGTGTGCAACTCATGTCAGTTTTTGAGATTATTGCCAGTATAGTTAATGTATTCCTCTACTAAATATTGACCAAATATCTCCTTGAGCTGTATTGAGATTTGCATTAATTTTTGCGTTGAAAGATAACGAAACACTTGCACCAAAGAAATTTAAAAAGATGAGAAACTTTACAAAACAGCAAGTAAACGCTTCTACTTTGGAAAGATATTTATAAATTTCATGTTGGAATTCGTACCTTTTTTTATCATCTTTTCTAGCGGAGGAATTTGGAAGGAATTATTTTATGGAATGATAACATGGTTGTGTAATCTCATAAGTTGCAAGCCAAACCATTGTAGAAACGTGCAAACACGCAAATCAGATACAATACGAATCTGAGCGGAAATGTTGAGATTTTCTTCATTTAGAATCACGCTAGTTATAAAGCTTTTTTTGCAAGAAAATAGATCGTTTCACAGAGTGATAGTCACAATTTGATTAACACACTTTTATGATGTTGGCTTTTTTCTTTCATAAATCGAAGCTAATCAAGGTTTCAGGTCTCCTGATGAGATCGAGTTCACATTTTGTTGAGCCTGTGGTTTAATAAGTGTTAATTTTGAGGAGCTCTTCGTTGTCCACACATAGCTTTTACCATTGTAAGAAGTCCTACGTTATTTTAAAAACAAGGTGAACATGATGTTACTTTTTGTTACTCCTTTTATATCGCGAACATCTCGCTCTGAAATGCGTAATTGCTACTTCAAGGAATCAGTCGTATTGTATGAAAATTTATATTAAACGTCAGTAACTGTTATCATCTTAAGCTCGCAATTAAAACTTGACCTAAGATTTTGTAAACAAAAATTTACAATGATAGTTATTCTAGATTTTCATTCTAAAAATAGGAAACGTTTTTCACTCTTCGATTAGCGGCCATGATAAATCCCCCTCTACTCGTTCAGAAATGCTGACGCGTATGAGACATGTCGTGCACGTACATTTTATTTTTGGGCGGAATAATTTTAATCGCAGCTACAGCCACAAATCGTGATCAATTATACAATGTTATACATCTATTTATTTATACATACAAATAAACACGAACCTCACAAGCTATCAGTAACAACAACAACGATACTTTATTTGTATCTAAAAGATGATATATTTGCAGTTTTACATTTATAGATTTGGAACTTGATTAAGGGTAAAAGGATACTGGCTCCCTGCAATAACTAAAAAGCTAAAAATGCCAGG
This sequence comes from Palythoa grandis, assembly GCA_025448215.2. Classification (NCBI taxonomy): domain Eukaryota; kingdom Metazoa; phylum Cnidaria; class Anthozoa; order Zoantharia; family Sphenopidae; genus Palythoa; species Palythoa grandis. The sequence goes on from JAOEJH020261852.1 coordinate 4,878, forward strand.
AAGCCAACAACAAATGGAAATTGATTAGGGAAATTATTTCGAAGGTACAGCGCGAACACATAACACTTATAAAACACACACACATAAATATAAATACAGTACGCGTCAACGAAAAAGCTAAGTTACTAGGAAAAAATAGAAATATTTTTCAAAGAGCAAGTCAGAAAATCTAACTAGATTTAATAACATATCTTTGTTCCATATTTTCATTAACCGACCTCGTCCTGCTAAAAACCGTTTTCGCGTAAATAAGAATATCTTTTGCAATGTATAAAGTGCCGATTTGATTTACCTGTGAGTAAATGATCTACTAAATACATTTCAAATCTCAGTAGAAAAAGGCCATAATAAAGTTTGAAAGAGTTTTGCAAAAGCAAAAGAATGGCTTTAGATTAACCAAAATGATTAAATCTGTGTTTTGGAAGCGACATTGTATTTCACTCTAGATCAACTAAGTACAATGTTTTTATAGTCTGTCTAGAACAATTTGTACTAAGAGAAAATATTTTCTAAATTCTCCGCAAAAATAGAAAAAAATAAACTCTCAGTACCGCTACTGTTAACATTTTGTACCTTAGGCTTGAAGAAGCGATTGGTTTTTTTTGTTGTAAACAATGTGACTGTTTTATGGATAACATTTTTTTCATACATTAGAAAACCGTGTTGTAATTAACCGATAAGAAACAGAAAAGATAGGAAGTAGGAAGATGACTGCAGGATAGAGGCAGTTGCTGGTTTGTCAGAGCAATGCAGCAACAAAGCACGAGTTAAGCGCAACAATAACTATTGTCAGGTTGAAAACAAAAATGTAGCCTGGGGCTTTCGGAAGGAGTTACGTGTTAGTTTTCGGAAATTCACGATTATTGAAACCACGAGATGTCACTTTGATTAAACTAATCATAAGTCTTGATAATGGAAAGCATTCAGGAAGTGTAGCGCTTACAAAAGTAATACTAATTTCACGAGAGCCTTGAATATTTCCTAAATGATTTTAAACTTTTCAATGTTCCTTTTTCATATACGATACATTCGTACTACTTTGGTTAAATGTGTCCGAAGTTTTGCACTTGTTGTGGCTTCATTTTTTTATTCAGAACTATATACGTGCACAATAAAAAGTTATCCCGGGCATTTTAAAACATTGCCCGGAATAAGGCGTTCCTACAGTTTTAGTGCCAACTGTGTTCTAAACCTGTTATGCGTGTTATTGCAGTTCTTTCAAAGGAAACCTAACGAAACCCACTAAAAACCGATTTAAAATATTTTAAAGATTTACAAGGAAACGTTTGGTTTTTAGTTAAAACCAAGGAATTTGTTGTACGTATTTTCGTTCCTCTTTCGGTTTTCTGTTTTCTCATTAGTAGTGAAATTGTAAAATTTTTCAATTGTTCTCCAGCTCTATGGGAAATGTTACCGAAATGCCTTCGAGTTAAAAAGGGTAGAAAAGAATAATGTTTTATTTAAACTTTATTTCGGAGCTTTGACATTAGCGCGTTTGTTTCATTCATTTCATCTCATTTCATCTCATTTCAATTTTCATTTCATTTCATTTCATTTTATTTTATTTTATTTTATTATAATCTTTTTTTCTTCTGTTACTTTTGTTTTACTGTATACAACTCAGAAGTTGTGAGTTCTGAATATGCAAAGAAAACCTTTATTATGTCAGGTGATACAGCTGTGGCCTTTTTCCTCATATCTATAACATATTACTCCTTCTCTCGGCTTAGTTTTCAAAACTTAAATTTACGAAAATTGTCCACTTATAAATTTTATGAGACATTGAATCGAAACTACCCTTTAACTATGAGTGGACACTTTAAAGCTTTTCAACCTCTGGTTCAGAAGTTGAGACATTCTCGGTATATTTGAAATTTGTTTTAGCAGGCTAAGGGTTAATTTACTAAAGTTCCAAATGGGTCATCTAGCTGTTCAAATGTGTCATTAGTGAGCGGAAATGCTTTCTTCTGCATGTCTGCATTGATAAACCATTCATATGAAAACAAGACGAATCTTTATCGCGAGAGCAGCGCGGTGTCCGCCTCACACATACTGCTTCAATTAATTGATAATTGAGCAAAGCTGCATTTAATCTGACATTACCGTTGGTACAATTCCGACTGCAGTATTGATTTCGTTAGAGCCTTTGCAGCAGAGGAGACTGATAGATGGAAGCAAAGCGTTGCCGTGGATGTCGGTTTTTTCTCAATTTCATTTATTCCAGGTTCTAATCGCGTGCAGCAAAATTTAGATAGATTGTAACCTCATACACTATAATGAAATGTATTATGTTTCAATGAGACTCGCTACGACACGGGATAAGTAAACAATACATAAATTTGTTACGTTTTCGAACTCCATCGGCTACCGATTCTATATTGATTATCTAAAATCTATTTTGAAACAAAAGATTTTGACAATTCGACAAAGATATATCAATGTATGTTGTTCAGTAGTATGAAAGAAAGAATAAATGTAGTCGTCAGAAAAAATTGGTACATGCCCCTGAGCAGGAATCGAACAGGAATCGAACCGTTCGATTCCCGCTCGGGCCGCACATACCAATTTTTTCTGACGAGTGCATTTATTCTCTAATTTGACAGGGCTAGCTCTGAAACAAATATCAAGCGCAAAAGACGCAAAAAAAGGCACAAAAATGATTCAATGTTATTCTTTCTGAAAATCAAATGACAGAATTTCAGAAATTGTTCTGACATTAATAATCTGTTTAGGAGAAACTTTCCCTTGATGCCTGTTGTTTGGTTATCAGAAGTATATAGAAAATGTAAACCTTTTTTTATTTTGATGTTACTTCCGACCTCCAGTTTTGTATATATTTTCCGACTTATTCGGAATATTTAAATTTTTAATCTAAAAATTTAGTTGAAAAACTGGCTTTATTTAGAGCTCCAACTTAGAACACTTGTATACACTGACTGCACTGAGGCAGCCATCTTTGGTGCGACTGTGTTCTCTACGTAAACAATATCTGTTGCGATCGTTAAGAAGGTACCTCTGCTCCCGCACACGACTATATACATTGAACGAACGAGCGATCGAATGAACGAACGAACAAATGAATAAATATGAATGAATGAATAAATGAATGAATGAATGGATGGATGGATGGATGGATGGATGGATGAATGAATGAAAGAGTGAGTGAGTGAGTGAGTGAGTGAGTGAGTGAGTGAGTGAGTGAGTGAGTGAGTGAATGAATGAATGAATGAATGAGCAAAGTGTTGGGGAGATATTGTTGCCTAATTCACCGTAAACATAAGCTGATATAAAGCTGGCCAATCTTAGTATAGGAAAATGATAATTTGTAGTGATATATTTTGCATAAATACTGCGAGCGATATTTCAAAATTGTCATACGAAATTTCACCATCTGTTAGGCAAGTGAAATTTGGGACAATTTTGAAATATCACGAGTCGTATTTATGCCAAATATCAAGCAGAAATTTTGCTAATATTTGTTTATACTTTTCTGTAAGTCGGGCTTTTACACTGAATAACCCTGCTTACAGATCTCGGCGAAAAACTTTTGTAAAGTTTCGTCCAGTCGTTTATATAGCCCCCAATTTATTATAAAGTCAAGTTCACACCTGTGCAAGAAAAACTGAACTGAATACATTTCCAGGTAGAGAATTTTTTTTAGTTCTAAAACTTGAACTGAGAAACTATATTTTTAGGGATGATATCGTAGCTTGAAAATATATAGTAATAAAAAAGTTCTGTCAGTTTGTTCTAGAAATTGAAAGCTATTACTGTCTCGTAATCCTATTTAAAATTGAGCCTAACCATTTCCAATATTCATCACGTACACTGCATCAACAAAATTTTCGTGGCCTAAAGCCTAATTCACACCTGTGCAACAAGATAAGCATAACATGAAACAATCATAACATAGGATAAAACAGATAGTGTGAACGAACGTGAATAACATAAACATCAAACAAAAACAAGCGCTAGCGTTCTTGATGTGCTTATTTTATGTTTGTGTCAGAACTGTTCATACTATGTAATAAGCGTGACACAATCATAACATATCCAGGGTTTTTTTTTTTTGCTTGTTTCATGCTTATGATATTTCGCGTCTGTTTACACTATGTATTAATTTTTATGTTGTGCTTATCTTATCACACTGGTGTGAACGTTACCTAGGCTTTAGCAAGCAAGTTTGTTTGGAATTCTTTGCTTTCGGGCCAGCTGGTCCAGTCATTAAACGGGGCGATTGTACTTTTCTTAGCGTTTTGGTTTTCTGAATTTTCTCAGCTGAGTTCTTGAACGTTCTTCAACTTGAAAATCTAGAAATATTTCCCCCGAAATAACGACGTTATTTCATTACTTTAGCTACCATGGCAACTGTATTTTTCACAATTAGGTATTTCAAATTACTCAACTTGAAACACAACTGCTCTTAGCCAATCAAATAACAGAAATTTCTCAGGTTGTAGTATAACGTGAGTTATCGTATCGGATTTGTAATTCGATGTTTTTAGATTTTGCGTGGTTTTATTTGATAGTGTTAAGGTTGTAATCTACAGACAAACAGAATTAAGTCATTTGATTATTGATGAGCAACTAATAAATTCTTGTAAGGATTGTCTTTTAATGACTTAAATACCATCCGAAGAGCTTATTGTCGTAACTTAAAACCTAACGTCCAATTTATTGCCAATATTTAAAAGGATTTCACTTATAAACTTAAGTACTGTTCGAAAAGCTTTCTCTTCTAGAACTTGTCAACCGAACTTGAAAATTACGGCCAATATTTGTCAGGGTTGTCACTTAACTTGAAAAATGATTTGATTGTTTAAAAGTTTGTCAGGCAATAGCGTTTATAAATTTTGCATAAAAGAACAATAAAAGCAAGTATTATAGATGGAGTCAAAGGTTGTCATGTATGAATAAATTAGCAATAAGAACATTTGCATGCTCTTGATGACCTATCCAGGAACGTGGACTTGAAATCAAGCCAGAATCTTGAATAAACTTTTTTAGCTTTATCGTATCAACTTCAATTTGAGTTAGATTTGGAAAACATGAAGAAAATACGGAAATGAAGTTTACTGGTATTTATGGTTTTGAGTCACTTTCAATTTTCTTCATTCCATTTGAATATGTAAGCTTTTTAAAAAAAATTGAGGTTTACTCTAACCTCTTGGTACCTCGCCTGAAGTCTATCCGATGTGATGGGTTTTGTCATAGCGAACTTTGTGAATTAATACGTTTTAAATGCCTTGCAGTAAACCAAAACACTTAGGACATTACATTTATTTGCAATGCCTAAAATTACCAAATGAAACTGTAACTACGATCTTTGAAAGATAATTGTCTATGTGAGCAATGAATCAATGTAATACTTAGAAATACCCTTGGTATGGTAGGGCAAAGTTGATAGTACTGTGAGACTTCACGTGACGTCACCACTGGCCTCGTTAAAGGTTTATTACATTTTTCTAAAAGGTTTCTGTTGTGTAAAACACCTAGAGTTCAGCATTTACTGAATTGCTTCTAAATGATTACTGTTTTCAACAGCCATAGGACAAAACATGTGATCCACGAGCTTAATACAATTGCAGGTTCTTAGTTTAAACTGAAACATAAACACTTGATATCTATCTGTGGTTCCGTCTTTAATCATTTAAACTATCTCTATATAACCCCTAAAGTCTTACAAATTCTCCTTTCAAGGTATCTTCAATGACAAAATGTTGTGTTTACTACTATTGCGTCCTAACCCAACTCTATTTTAATGTCTTAACAGAACCTTTGATCTACCATTTCCAATCCAGTTTGGAATCCAAATATTTCAAGTTGCAAAACTAAGACTTTGACACTTAAACTTTGCTCAACGATTATATCAGATTAGTAAAGAAGATTTCTAAACTTTGAGATAACCTTCACTTGAGTTTGCGGATGATGGATGATTTTAGGCCATTCTATTGATATCAGTGATTCCTTTTCGATATTCTTTAGCCGGGAAATCGCTAAAATTCCACTCTTTAGTATCTCCGGCTTGAGTGAAAGACAGCTAGCAAACTTTCTCTTTTAACAAATATATACTAACGTCTTTCGAAATCAAGTTTAAATATGGTATGGTCAGGTAAAGGGGACCAGCTTTCGTTACAATGTCAACAAAGCATTGGATTGTCTTACTGCTACATGTAAGCTATTGGAGAAATAACTTTTCTCTTCACTGTTATTTTCACAGCTTTCTTAGCCAAATTGTCATCTTACAGTGTCTTGTTCTTTCAGTTTTGTGCTTGTGGAAGCGTTTAATTTGTTTTAGTGTAATGACAATCACATGACTTCCATTGTTGGCACATTTTTCATGTTAGTTTGTTACAGGCTCTCGAACTACGAGTAACAAAACAAAGATAAAAGGAGATTTTACTACAAGTACAATTCTCAACAGAATCACTACTTCAAACATGCTTGCATGGTATTTAGATGTAAGGCATCTATCTACAGAGACATTTCTTTTCGAGGTGGAATATTTCAGGTTATGATATGATACTCTTTATCTCCGAATATCTCTTAAGAACTGGGTACCGGCGTACCGGAATTTGTTGCAGGAAGAAGGAGAATTGGAATGCATAGCTGGACCCGGTTTCGTAAGTGATTGCGCCAACAAACCAAAGTATAAGTAAAGTATAATAGCGGTAAACTAAAGCGATATCAGATTTTCTTAGACTTCACTCAATGTATCCAAAAATAATAACGGCTCTGCAAACAACTTTGTCTTGTATCTGGATCAAGCAAAGTCATTCGTTAACTGTTTTTCAGAATTCATGGTCAGAGAAATTGAACTAAATGCAGTCTCTCTTAAAATTATAGGTACCAAATAGTAATGCTTACGGTCAGCAGAGAGTTTCGGTTAAGGATTACTGAATTTATATATAGAACTTGGTAATCAATCCTAAGAAGATCTTGTAAAAACGACTGAAGTATTACTATTCGATGAAAACTAACAAATCTACAAGAACAGATAAGATAGGATTTTTCTAATTAGGACCTTATAGTAGCCAACGCCCAGACTTCAAGCTCTTGAATTTTGTTTATTCCACTTCTGGTCAATTTCTTGCCTCTATTTGCCTCTACATCAACACTTTGCTCTCCACTTCAGAGTTGTTTTGTATTGTCTTAGTTATACGGGATAAAGATAATTTGTTTTATATAGCTGTTTCTTACCTTTTGCTGGGTATATTCAAACATTTTATAATTTCTCGAGTGGACTTTTGTTGGCATTCGGGTATGTTTCTGTGAAACCAATTGAGGCTGTTTAAATACACTCGTTAGGAAAAAAATTGGTACATGCCCCGAACGGGAATCGAACCCAGGTCTCCCTGTTTTCTATTCAGGTGTGCTAATCACTACACCAGTTGTTATGTTGTTATGTTACCATCAGGGACCACCGCATTGGCAACGTAACAGATTCATTATTAGTTGAGTTGGTTAAAGCGTGAGGATTCCTGGGTCTAATATTTCTTCAATCGAGTGAAATGCAAGTATATTGCATGATCAAATACCACTGCAGTGTGTTTTGCCTCAGTATAAGGCTCAGTGAGACAGATGTAAAACAACAACACGGCTCGGCCCAAGCCTATATAGAAGTATACATTCATAACAAAACGACATAACATAAATAAACATACATATACGCTTGAACTAAAGTATGGAATTTACTGGAGTGGATTTGAAGTCTTTAACCACAAAAGAATATATTTGAGGCCTGATTAAAAGTTAATTTTGTTCTATACGAGTGTGCTTAACTTGTTTTAAACCACCAGTCTTAGGAACATGATACTTTTCTTATATATGTAGCATTTACCTTTATTTACAACTCCTATAATGCAATTTTCTTGAAGTTGTTGTCGTTTGTAATAGCTTGTGTGCTTGGAAACTCAGTAGGATAAAGAATAAAACTGAGTTCAGCTTAGTTGACTATAAGCAAAATTTGAATTTGGTATTTACGGCCGCAGTTGATGGTATATAGATGTACGGTTGGTTTCTCTACAACCAACTTTTCCTGGTTAGTACGTGTAAAGCTAACTCTCACAAACTTGCTAAACAGTATAGATCTGTTCACGGTGTTGATGATCTTATAGATTGGAAAATTTTGGTCGCTTTCATATTTATCTTAAGTATATTAGGTATCCTTTATCCCATGGCGTGGCGACACATCCTTAATTTCTCTTAAGATATCGCCGAATTTTTTTACAGCTGCGTTGATCTGCCACATCAAAAATGCAATGCACTGCAAGAAATGTTGATAGTTTGTATTAATCTTTATCTGTTAAACCCAGTTTCAAATAAAGAAAAAATGTCTCAACTTTATAAAGTGACAATTCAATTTCTTTGTCTTGAAGAGTGGAAATGATTGGTGTTATTCATTCTAACTTTTGAATCAGTTAATGAAACCATATAAAGTGACCATTCATTTTGTTTGTCTTGAAGAGTAGAAATGATTGGTGTTATTCATTCT
>JAOEJH020262574.1:0-13355 GCA_025448215.2 Palythoa grandis
GTGATACATATAATAAACAGTTTACGTCATAGAAAGTGCTTTGTACGGGGTTTTATTCACTCGATGTTTGTGCAAAAACATGTCGTGAATAAAATCCCGTACGCCGCACTTTCTATGACGTAAACTATTTGTCTGGATGAGATTTTTGCTATGCCTTTTTGTTGTATAAACAGTACCATGAACCTTAAAGGGATCCTCCACTGTCCAACAATATTAATCTCAAATAAGACTTTTCTTTAACTTGTATCCACATCAGCAGCTCAAATTTGATAATTCTCTGTATACAGCTCACGCCAAGCGATTTGTTTTGATCATTTCCATAGTTTGAACTTTTCGCGGGCCGCAATCTTGATGTGACGTGTTCGGGTCGCAGTGCCAGTCTCTAGATAAAAACAAAAGCAATGAACGAGAGTGGGATCTGGCACTGCAACCAAAGCACGTCACATCAGCCCAACCAATCACGTCTTAAAAGATGTGGATTGAATGTGCAACAATATTTTTAGTGTCTGGCAACTCTTTAACACTTTGGACCTGTACTGAGAAATTACACATCGTTTAGATAATAGTTCTAAACTATGTAAAAAGGTCTATCGGCTTGGACCCAAAGTCGCTGTAACTAAAAGCAACTTTAGGCAATGTAAGGCGACTTAAGACAAAATAGTAAAAAAAACTGCCACGTTTTCGACTAGATTTTTACTCCACACGCCCTTCCCAGGCTCAGCAGCTCAGCTGGTAGAGCGGTGGTCTAGTAACCCGAAATTCGTGGGGTCAAATTACACCTGCGTTAGTGATTTTTCACTGATTTAAATTTCATTTGATGAATGTAAGTCTCTGGGGATGATTGAAATTGTTTTTGAACAACTTAAGGCGATTTTGTGAAATTTAAGACAACTTTGTACACTGTTATGCGACGGTCCTGCAGTAGGCCTTAAGGGTGCATGTGAACTGATTCAGAGTATTAATCCTGCAGGTGGAGCTGCTTTTGCGTCGAGCTCTTGATGACAGCGAAAACCGATTGTACTGTGTGATAAACGCTGACCGTCTGGATTACAACGTCAGCCAGAACGCTGTAAATTTCTTAAAAACGTTGATGCAAGAGTTTGGGGATGAGCGAAACAAAGGTTTGTTTTTTTATGAACAGGTTAATAACTATATCAATTAGAGTGTCTGGTGAAGAGAACAGTTAATTGAACCGCTAAGTAACTAAGGGCATTATAACTAAAATCAAGGCAATTCTCTGCTAAAAATTTATCTTTACTGTATTTAGTATACTAAACATTAACCCTTCAAGACAGAAGCCTTTTTGGGGTGGTCGAGTTAACCCCCATGATTTTTTAAAGGTTAAAAGTTAGAGCAAATCACTTGGCATGCAATTAGTAAATCATTCACTAATTAATTTCCATAGCGACAATCATCAATTAATTAGCTTTTGTTGCCATGATAACGAAAACAAAACTCTAATTAGCCGCCATCTTGGATTTTAATGTTTTTTTAATTTCGATAAATACTGATGAGTGATGGATGTTATTGTAAATAATTGAAAACACCATTTTAAATAATAAAATTATCAAAGGGTCCAAATAAAATGAAATATGACAGTGTATTTAACTTTTTTGTGAAAAAATTCCAATTTCTGAGGAAAGTCTGGGTTCAATGACTTTCTGTGATGACGTCATCAATGCTGACGTCATCTAATTGACAACGTATCTTTAATCAAGGTACAGTTAGTCGATAGATTTTGGCAATTGGTCAATCTGTACAATTTTGAGGTCCCCTCCCTTCCCATTGTGTATTTAAGGGTTAAATATTGTATATGCACTTCTTGACTCATTTTTGAAAGCAAATAATCGTCAATACGATTTAGTCTTACGAAATAGATCTGGAACTATCTTTTATTTCTCGTGAAGATAATGAATTTAAATTCTTAAATTTCTTGAGTTCTTGAACCCATACTTGGCTTTTTAAACAAAGATTCAGTTTTCTGCTTTCTCTTTTAATTAATCAATTAACTACCGCCTTAGACTTTATTGATGGCCTCAGTATTTTCCCATTACAGTTCTCTTGGGAAATAAGGTTCTTTGTTTTAGACGCGGTAATGAAAAAGACACGAAAGAATGTTCACCTTAAACAAAGCATCGTATTTCCCAAGAGGACTGTATTGGGAAAATATTGAGGCCATTAAATAAGGTCTATTGTTGAAGAAGGCAGCAAAATTTCCCATTTTAATTATTTAAAACATGGCGAGAAAAAAAATTTATTGCCAGCAATATAATGGTTAACATTTCCCCTAACATAAACTTCGAAATCATTGCATCTATGAAATCGCCCTATGTAAGGTAATCCGGATTCCGGAATCCAGGAAATATTTGCTTGTGGAATTCGAAATCCTAGACTTTGGAATCTGGAATTCAGCTCTAGGAGACCGAAAATCGGGAATCTGGAATCCAGCCCTTTTGGAATCCGGAATCTGGAATCCAGCCCTTTTGAAATCCGGAACCCACTTATGTGGATTCAGGAATCCAGTACTTGGGATCCGGAGTTCAAGACTGTCGCGGATTACCTTACATGGGGCGAATGAAACGGGCGACTACACTTAGGTTTTCAAACAAGTAAACTTGTTTTCTTTTTTTACTAGACTTTGGACTAGTCATAATTTCAAGCAGCGAAAACGAAGACCATGCACACATTGCCACAGCCCTGGAGCAGTACAGAGTGAACGCTTCCTTGAAGCTTCCCACACCTGATGATATAAGGAAATACCTTAAGACAAAGTTCAAGTCCGTTGGACATCAGCAGGGAAAGGTGTTTTTTGACAAAAAAACAAGTGTTAAATGGATACCAGCTGCAGAAGTGGATCAAGAAAGGTATTATTTCTTCGGAAAATGATTGATAATCTCAAAACCTTGTAAAAAATCTATTCACTAAAAATAATCGTGTGTATATTTAACAGTTTCAGGCAGGCCCTGACAGTAGATTACCAATTTTGTCTCAGTTTGAACCTCTGACACCAAAGGGTTATTCACTCCATGCGCTTATGCTTTTTTCTAGATTGTCGGTTCGAGTTGTGAAGTCCAACCGATCTGGTTGCGGAAAGAGTCGTCTGGTTCAAAGGATTCATGAAAGTTTGATCGAAGTTGAGTCAAACAGAAATGTTGCCTCGAGACTGAGACAAAAGACCTGTGTTACTGTCCCTATCCACGGTGAAATAGTCAACGAAGCAGCGGTTGTTGAACAACTTTTACCTCATGCCTTGAGCCCAGATTTGCCGCTGTCCAGAATATTTCACCTCGACGTCTCCCCATCGGTAAGAAAAATTAATACCTTGTAATTATTGTTTTCAAATCGATAGACCTTACATGCTTCAGCTCGTCAACTTCTGCACAAGATGGAGGATAACGGTGAGTGAGCATTGATACAGAACTCACTATTAACAGAACGCACTATTAACACGCAAATTAATTTTGCTGTTATTATGAGTATTTGCACTTTTCTAACTCGTGTCAGCTGACCCAAAGCTTTGGTTACATTTCAGGAACTGAGAAAAAGTCTTGTCAACAGAATTTTCTTTTTACATACTGTCATATAGCTATCGTCTTAATTTTTAAAACCAGCAAGCATTTTGGCCTTGATTGTTAAGTTAATGTTCTTTTGCTGCACAGACTTTTCTATGTATAAGTAGAGTTGAAATATTAAGCCTGGTTCTTGTATAATTGCTGGTCCTATAAAATCTTCAGCTAAAAATAGGATAAAATTAAGGCAAATAGAATGTTCTTAAACTTTCAGTCCGAACGCCAAGTACATTTCACTGTTAACTGTGCGCACTGTTCGTTTATTTAATAAAAAGTGAGCGGGACCCCATTTTCAACAGTACTTGCTGTACTGTGCTGGGTTGTTCAAAGGCTGGTTAACTTTAACCCTGGTTGAAGCCAAAATTCAAGCAGAAATTTCTTCGCCAAAGAAACATTTACGGTTCTTCTAAATACTGTTCAGATTTTTTAAGAAAAATATATGTTAATCCCAAATTAATAGCTCAAATCAGTATCTACAAGGTTGAAAGCAAGACCATAGATTAAAAATTTAACCCCAGGTTTGAACCCAATAGATTAAAAATTTAACCCTAGGTTAGAGCTAATCAGCTTTTGAACAACTGAGACCAGGAAGGTTTTAATAATTTTTATTATCGCTATAATTATAATTATAACTACAACTATAACTATTGCTCTTCTTCTTCTTCTTCTTCTTCTTACCATTTTGATTATTATTATTATCATTATCATTATCATTATTCTACAAATGAGTTCGCAAACGTACTGCTCGCCAATCTAGTTATCAAAAATTGCTTATTGTTTTAGAAAATTGCCATTGCCATAGCTGTTGCTATTGCTTTTATTGTTGTTATTGTTGTTGTTGATCTTAAAATTTCAAACATTTAAAGATACCGGATCTCGTTATAATGAAATAATAATAAAATTAAGATATCTGTTCGAGATCAAAGTTTTTGATTGTTATGCAATTTCGCCTTACCCTAAAATTATATAATTGTATTTTATAATAATAATATCAGTTTGTAATGTATGGTACTTTCAAATATGTAACACCAGAATAAAGCTATAAACCTTATACTTTACGGTAGTCACTGAAATCAACGACAACAGTGACTTCGAGACTGGCCCATTGAAGTGTGTTTATACCATGTGAACTTGTCTTGTTTTTGGTCATTTACCAGGTGAGGGAAGGTCTCGACACTCTCTTTTTTAACTTGCTTATTCTTGGAATGCTAAAAGATGCAAACGGTAGAGTGTGGCGCAAGCGTCCTTGTGACCTTTACATCATTGAGATGACTGCCAAATCCCATGGTCTTCACCCTGCATCGCCAAACAGAGCTGCAGAAAACAGAGAGGTGATGGTAGACATTTTCTCAAGCTAACAGTAATTAATCCTCTGAAGTCTTAGCAGCTGTGGACGCCTCCGTTTTATATGGAATTTTAAGATTTTAAGTTTGAAAAAGGAAAAAAACTGAAAATTTGCTTATTTTATGTTGAACATTCTAAATATGTTTTTTAAGCTTCTGTTGATACATTTCCTGCAAAAACCTAAGATAAGACCCTGAAGTCCGTTCAGTTTTCCAAAAATGTATTTCGTTTATCCCCTCTTAGAGAAAACTAAAAAGTGGTTGCAAGTCAGTATAACGGATTGACTAAAATGGTGATAAAAAGTCTTGAGTGATTAGCCTTGGGATTACATTATGGAAGCCGTTGGATTTTTTGATAATTTACAAAATAAAAAAAAGAACTAAGAACAAACGTAAATGCATGTATGCTTAAGTTTAAAAAAGATAAATTAAAAAAGATAATGACAACTCCCCGAAAGGGGCTTTTCAGTGTCATTGTCAAATTCAACTTATTACAATCTTTTTCGCACTCGCAATTATCCTATCATAGAAAATAACTTTAGATACGCTACAAACCTAATAATTTAAAGTGAATAGTAAACAACTATTGGACGAGGTTGAGCGAAATATTGTGATTTGTTAATGGTGATCAGATTCATTATTGGCCAAGCCTTCAGCTTCGGTAAATAGTTAATTTGTGAGACACTGACAAATCACGATATTTTGCGTTTACCAAGTCCAGTAATTGCTCTATAACCCAATCACTGAATTTGCTTGGGATCACAGTCGGTGTTCTTCAGCTATCAACAAGAAAATTTGTTCTGCAAACTTACAGGTCGAAACTACACATGATCAGTGTCATATAGTAATATTCTGTAAACTTCCAGGTCGAAACTACACATGAGCAGTGTCATATAGTAATATTCTGTAAACTTCCAGGTCGAAACTACACATGAGCAGTGTCATATAGTAATATTCTGTAAACTTCCAGGTCGAAACTACACATGAGCAGTGTCATGTAGGTGACGTGGTGGGTCCTGGACCAATGAGACCGTAATGATGTTTATTCGCTGACAGTGGAGGGCGTAGCCGTTTTTGTTATTTTATTGGTAGAATACATTGAATGATTTTTTTTTTCATTTCTTCACTCACATATCCTTACTGAGCAGGCACAAAAGTTCTTCTGAAAGAGCAGCACTACCAAAAATAGCCTAGATACGAATGGAGAAAACGAGAGATATATATATCACTAAACAATGCCCTTACGCTTTTTTTGTTAACAGGAACATAGTGCCAGTAGAAGGTTGTCAGTTGCAACAACAGGATCTCTGTGTGATTTCCTACCTACATTTCAGTGTCAAGAGCCAAAAAGTACGGTGTCGCTTTTGCTGGAACACGAGAAACGTCAGCTGGCCACAAAGAAAAAACTTTCAGGTAATGCTCGTTCAGCAAACTTTCCTAGGTACTACGATCGGATTAAATAGTTCCTGAAAGTTTCAGGTGAAATCTTCACTTCATTACACCTGCTCTTCTTTCGTTCTATTCGGAAGTCAATTTAGATTATGTAGCATTAGCGTTTTTGTCAAGATTTACAATAGTTTCGAGTTTATTTCTCGAAATACGGGTAATTATCGATTTACTAGTTGCGTGTTTTGTCGTATTTATAACCTTCTTATAGTTTTATAAACGACTAGCTCTCTGAAGAAAAACATTTATGTTCAAAGCTCGGGTAATTTCACAATTACACTAGTACTGGAGCCGAGACTTTATAGCTGCAGCAACACGATAAACTGGTTTACCGATATGGCATAGAAAGCGTTTGGTTTTGCATTTAAGGATTTTTTTTCGTATGTATAGCACTCTGAATGTATCGAAAATATGATATGGTTTTACGTTTTTACGATTAAGTTAAAATTAATTTTACTAAGGAGCATACAGCTGTAAAGTGATTGGTAAGAATGTTTAACTTTACCTATTTGCAGTAAGCCCTGCCATTAGATTGCTTGTTGATGAGGACGCTTTCCAAAGTCTAGCATTCAAGCGGGTTTTTCGGTATTTGAATCTCTGGAGCACTGGGAGAAGTTTGGATGATTTGGAGTTTGAGTTTTCGGGCCATGATCCCGAACAATCTACTTTAACGACTGAATATCACATCGAGCTCCTCTCAACAATTTTGAAGTAAGAGTTTTCAAGGTTTTTAACTCTGTATCCGTCCATTATCCGTCCATTCCCGTGCGTTCGTTCGTCTATCCATCAAGCCATCCGCTCAGCCATATGCATCACCCAGCCACGTATCCATTTATGCAACCACCCATAACCCACCCATCCATCCGCCCGTCCGTCCATCTCTATCCGCCCATCCTTCCATCCATCCATCCATCCATCCATCAACCCATCAGTCCGTCTGTACGTCGTCGTGGTTTTCATCTCGCCTTCTTTTTTCAAAAATTTTGATGCCTGCCTTCATTTCTCTTTACTTCACTTCACATTACTCCAGCTTATTCAACTGCGTCGCTCACTGCTCCCTATTTTTTTTCTCAAGTTCATTTATCTTTCTTAACTTATTTCAACTAAGGAGCTTCAAATGTACGCTTTACTATTAGTTTTTGTTTAGTCAACTTCGCAAATTAACTGATCTAAAGAACACGTATGAAAATATCAAAACCAAACTATGAATATATAAAAGACAATCTTTAATGTCTTTTTGTACAAACTTGAACATTTTCAGGCATTGTGGAATTCCACGTCCTTCTTGGTCAGAGGTTCAACATTTCGTTCACTTTTTGAACGCTCAGCTTGAAGCGTGTGAAAAAAGTGTTTTCTGCACAGGAAGATTTGAGGAACTCGAAGGCTTCAAAACATTTGTTATAAGGTTCATGATACTTATGTCAAAGGTAAATATTTTGTACATTATAAACAAATTGAAATACGAACTATGTCCCCCGAAACAAAAAAAAAGTTAAAATGCAGTATATGAAAACATAAAGCAAAGTCACTGGTCGACAAAATTGGAAAGTTAGTAGGTTACTTCAAAAGCCTATGCTAAAACAATTATTATGAAAACACAAATAAGGATATAATTTGTATGTGAAACAGTGGTTTATTACTTGTGAACTTCTAAACGACCGGACCAGGTTTGTTTCTTACTTTGTTTCTTACTTTTCACCATTTCATTTGTAAATTACCACCCTTTGAATACCTGGGCTGCGTATTCAAAGGGTGGTCAACTTTAACCCTGGGTTAAGCCAAAATTAATATTTAAGCAGCAATTTTTTTCTAAGGAAAGATTTATGGTTGTTATAAAATACTGTTCAGATTTTGCAGCGAAAAAAATGTTACTCCCAAATTAACAGCTCAAATGAGTCTCCGTGAGGTTGTAAAGTATATGGGTTAAAAATTTAACCCTAGATTAGTGCCATCAAATCGGCTTTTGAACAACTTGGTTTTGGTATTTATGTTTTTTAAAGTGCCCAAACTAAAGTGTTTTAACGGTCGAATCAGAATATTGAGAAAAAGAATACCTACTTTTTATTTCTGCAATAATTATTGTTTTTCTGAATGTAAAATTGCATGTCGTCTTTCTCCTTTAAGTTGCTAGTGAAGCTTATTTTTACTATAACTACCAAAAACTTCGAAGCAGTAGTAGTGACCCATTTTAGAACTTTTGACGTTACTACAATTAATCGTAACTGGGTTACGTATAAATTTGGCTACGAGACGACTTCGTAAACTTTTATTAGGCATCTAATACAGTTTTTTGCTGCAGGACTTTGCTACTCGTTCCTTGGTCGAGGAAACACAAGAAGGGCAAATACTCGAGCAGTTTCAGCTTAGACGCAAATGGGAAAGCACGTAAGGCCTAAACAGTATTTACTTTTTTTCTGTGTAATTTGCAAAACATTTTTTATATCTTAATAACTGAATGCGATGTGTGTCTGGGAAAATATTTGCCCGAGGTCTTTCACAGCACAGACCGATCGTAGCAAGCGAGCGACAAACATTTTCCTGAACAGACTGAACAAACCGGGTTATTAAGATATTTCTTACATAATTTAATTTTTAGATGAGTAAAAAATAACAAAATCACTTTGCGCTCGAATTTGCGAGAAAACGGTTTTGTATGGCAGGTTATTGGACTGATTTTCATCCAATAAGCGCGCAGGACTTGGTTAATGGCCCTATAGAAGTTTATGTTGCCAAGCAATAATGACATGTATAAACTTGTATTATTTTTGCTGACAATAAAAGACATTTTGTAACAATGATGTCAACGTTTTCCAGACCGCATCCTTACATATTCTTCAACCAAGACGAAATCACAATGACCTTCATTGGCTTTCACGTCAATAAAAATGGAGATCTGGTTGACGCAAAGAGCAAAGAAATCATAGAAAAAGGCCTTATGACAAAGGATCTAAGAACGGGTCTAGCTCACCAAGGAGTTCAGATGAGAATCGATTACGACCGTTTGAGCAAGTAGGTTGGATCGTAGAAAAATTGACTCATAATTAATGAAATTTATTAACATCAAGCGTGAGTTATATTTTTTGCGCCACTTTGTTTTCCTTTAGTCTCTTGTAGCTAATTTTTTTTCCAGATTGCTGTGTCTTATTTTAAAATAATTTTATTTTAATTGTTTCTTGGCAACCGCAGCTATTTATCGGGTTTTAAAATACTGTATATATAGAGCTTTAAATTTCATTTCTCTGTTTATTTCCAATCTCATTTTTTTACCACAGTGTAAGCTGCCAAAAATTATCTTAATAGGGTGGAGATTGCTAGGTTTTTATTGTAAAGAGTGCAAACTTAAATCGAAATTAAGAAGATAATCTATATTATTGTCCTACAATTCCCAGTTTGGCTTCCAGACGAATTTCTTTACAGTTTTCTACTTACTGCAAAACTGTACAAATTATTTTTTGCATGTCCATAGAAGAATAAGATCAGTGCATCGCATGATTAGCAACATGCAGGAAAAGATAGGGCTTGTGAAGATATTTGATTATAATATCTTCCATCCCGTTACAATGTTACGTCCTTTTCATGGTTGACCATGCTTTAGCGCTATAGTCTTATGATGACGGTGCTAAGTTACACCAAGACGTAGGTATTATCAAGAGGTACTGGGAAAAACCAAAAAAACATTCTAAGTTTTATTTGTATATAAAGATAAAACTTTCAAAGTTTTGTTTTTAGTCGTTGACTGCAGATTTGAAAAGTAAGTAATATTTAAGCATATCTTAAGATATGCAAATTGTTTTGTCACATTATTCCGAAAATTTAAGTCGATGGTTTCTGTGTATGTGACAATGACTTCTTGATGGCATACAGTTTATTTGTGGCCCGAGTAGCATTGTTTGCGCCCCAGTTCAACGAGGGTTCAAAAATGATGCTACGAGGGTACAAATAAACTATATGCCCGACAAAAATCATGTCATTGTCATCACTACACAACTCCAAATCATCCTAAATATTAAACGTTTTATTGAACGTTCCTTTTCGCGGCCCAAATGGTAAACGTCAGGCTGTAAATGTATTTATCGCCCACAACAAAAAAAACGTTTTAGAGTGGGCACCTCATTATTTGCCCACGCGTAGTGATGATACTGCACTGTAATCCTAGTTAATCAACCTTGATTATTTGTTCTGGATTAAAGGAAGCTTACAGAATTAACTTTAAATAAGACTTTGTGTTCGATTGACTGTTTTAGGGACGAAAAGATAGCAATACTCTGTGCTGTGATGCAAAAGACGCAACTTAGTGAAAGTCAAACGTATGATCCAGATCCCACCTACGAGTTAACCATAGACAACATGAAGAAGATACTTGCAATCCACATGAGGTTCAGGTAGCTACAACTAATATGTACTAACTTTATCACATACCATCGATACCATTAGTAATGGTATCAGCATCATAGAACCTGACTCTGCCTTTCAGCCTTAGGGTCCCATGTTCAAATCCCGGCTTACCGAGAGATGAACATTTGTGCGACCTTTCCGCCAAAATTGACTCATCTTTCCATCATTACGAGGTTGGTAAATTGAGTACCAGCTTCTGCTGGAGCCTAATCTGCGACAGATTAATTTCCCGTCCAGGGGAGTCAATGACTCTCATCCGCTTAACACTACAAAACCCGGGGACAAGCGTCGGCTCCAATGTGCCCCTTAGGCTCGTAAAAGGATTTAGCTTATCACCTACCATTGATACCATTAGTATTGGTATCGGCATCGTACAACCTGTACAAAACTGCTCGGTTCCAGAAAGCATAGTTGTCAACCTCAGAATGATCATTGGTAATTTCGATAATTTCGTCATTAGTATGAACTACCGATAAATTGGGAAGAACAGAAATGGCTCCGACCGAAACGTACGCGTGCTTCAGCGACAGAGGAGGAAAAGAAGAACATGATCACCGTGGCCGTAGTAACGGAAATCGAGGCCGCCATGAAAAACCATTGTTACAGTTTCAACAACACTTGGAGAAGACAGTGGGATGGAGGAGCCATGGAAACCTCCTAACAGGGGACATCGCCAAATTAGTGATGGCATGGTTGACTAAGAAGTTCAACACACTTGCCGCAACAACAGCCCCCGAACCAATATTGGTGGGCGATACGGACTCACTATATGTCGATGACTACAATTTCCTGTACTACATTCTCCCTATGGGTCCACGATAGGATGAAGAAGAGAAAAGGATGAAAGTCCTAGAACATTTGAAGGAAGAAGACGAAAAAAGAGGTGAGCCTAAAGACGTAAGATCAATGAAAAAAATAGTGAAGATGGCAAACTCTATCTACCCAATCCTACAGTTTGTAGGAGACTGTCCTGGAAGCAACGCAGACGGCAAACTACCGATCCTAGATCTAAAGTGCTGGGTACAAGACGACTATGTGTGCTACGAACATTACACAAAGCCTATTGTATCCAAATTGCTGATGCTGTCCAGACTCAGTCTAAGGATGAAACTGTCTGGGTACAATGCTCGATATAGAAAAAACATCTTCAAATCCGCCCTCAAACCTTGGGAACAAAGATTACGAGATGAAGCTAGAGAGAAACCCTTTCACAGGGAGAAAGGGTAGAACAAGGAAGAAAGAAGAAAGAGAAAGAGAAGAAAACAGCATGTTGGTACGAGAAATGTGAACATGGAACATACGACTTCCCTAACTTTTGTCCGGCTACCCCAAGAGGTGCCTTAGCAGCCTCGTAGAGGAAAATAGCAAAAGAAGTGAAAAAACAGAATAGAGGATTGGCGCAACCGAACATTGTGGAGCAAGATGGAAAGTCCCTCAAGTCGATACTGACAAGGAACTCCCCCACAGAGTCAGCCAACTCCATGCAACAAACAAGATTGTCCAGTTTGTAACAGCGGAAATGGAAGGAACCAAAACTGTCACACAACAACGAAAGGCGGGGCAGGGTATACCATTACATGCCTAAAATGTAGTACGGACGGCATTAAGTCAGTTTACCTCGGCGAAACCAGCCATACACTATATAACCGACCAACACAACGCGCTAGAGGCCTACAGAACAGAGCAGAGGACAAACCCCTATTTAAACACCAATATAACTTCCATGAAGGGGATGTGAGCAACTTCGACTACAATGACCCATTGACGAGACAAGTGAATGAAGGGATAAGAATAAATATGAGCTTAGCCACTGATGACGGCCTAATGAACTCGAGATCCAAATTTAGACAATTCGTAGTCCAAGTTTACAAATTGTAAGAGGACTTACAGAATAAAGTACATAACATCAAGAAACCAACATGTCCCAATGGCGTCAACAATTGAGGAACAAACATCCACATGGACAAACAGATATATTTTACTTACAAACGACGGACAGAACTTAACTAAGCACTGAAGAGGGCTCTCTGTACGAGCCGAAATATTCAAACAAGACGAGTCAGCAATCACACGTACAGAGAAACAATACAGAAGAATGATACGATAAATTTGAAAAAATCACAATGATCGCGTAACTCGGCCGCAGTTAACAATAACGACTTTACGGAAATAAAACAAAGTAAAAAGACACTCTCAGCAATTTATTTCTCGTAACATAGCAAAAGTTAAGTTTTCAAGTTAAGTAGAGGTTATACATCACTTTCTTGAAAAAAAACAAATACAGTTTATACCATTTTTAACCGGGAAAGAAAAGTGTCTTATAAAGGGTATGAAAGACGTACAATGGAGAGCTCGTGGAGACTTTGGTATCATTAAAACTGTCTGTTTATTTCGGTACTTAGAAGGAGGTCTTTGTAAAACGACTGAGAATAAAAGAAAGTAACTGGTTGGTACTATAACTAGAATAATTAAAGGTGCCAATGGCTCGTGATTCCACGAAAAAGTAAGCATTGGTAATTGATAATCAACAAGAGGCTACACAGTAGCCTTACTCGTGCCGGTTATTTTCAGTTACACAAAACACTTTGATAAGCCTTCCCAA
>JAOEJH020263789.1:0-13347 GCA_025448215.2 Palythoa grandis
GGCTTACCCAACATGGGCAGTTGTTGAAAAGTTGATTAAACCCCGCGTAAACGGTTTCAACATTTGCTTCAACATCTATTCGATTTTATCGAACAAAAATGTTGAAACCGTATCAGCCCACCCAGTGTTTAACATTGTTCAACACTCGTGAACAGCGTTCGAGAAAATCGAATAGATGTTGAAGCAAACGTTGAAACCGTTTGCGCGGGGCTTTAGTTCTAGCCGAAGGTTAAATTAATATTTTTAATCCCTTTTCTTGTTTTCAACCTTACAGAGACAGAATCGAGCTTTAATTTTCGGATCGATTAACAATTTTTCTCCTTAAAAAATATCAGCAGTAATTAATAAAAAAATGTAAACCTTTCCTTTGAGAAGAAATTGCTGCTTGAACTTATAACTTTTATCTTTTCCCACTGAGGTTAAAGTAACCAATATTTGAGCAAACCAGTAGTGCAATTAACCGCAAAAAGATTTCACTTTATTTAAATATTCTTTAATGCTTTTTATAGTTTTGAGGAACCGATGACCAAAATATTGTGTTTCGTTATATAAAATTAATAAAGCAAAACGAAAAAATTAACCGTTTAGTTACGTTTGCGGCTTTAAGCATTTCCTTTTCTAATTGACTAAGATAATTTCACCGGCATTGCTTAATTGCGAATAAAGTTTTTTTTAAACTTGTCGTTAAATACAGGATATTTGTAAAATGGAATGAAAATTGCCGCCCACAGACTAATCAGGAAGAAGATAGATTTTGTGGCAAAGACAAAATTACAACTTTACAAAAGCAAAGCATACAATTTTATACGTACTAAGACTATGTTGAAAAGCATTGAGGTTTTATAAAGCCTTTCGAGGCTCAAGTATTATGATAGTATGTATTTCTTAACTTACCATAAGGTAACATGGTCCGTATGAACACCGGGACGTGACTCACTATTGGTCGAACCGTGCAGTTCCATTTGTCAAAACGAAACTGTGTCTGGCACTCTTGGATTCCCAATCTTGCACCAAAAGCTACACTCCTTTTGACTTTGTTGTACTCCTTCAAGTTTTCAAAGGAATAAATTAGGAATAGAGAAACCGAAATGCTGAAATCACGTGATATACCACAGCGTTATTTATAAATGCCAGATAGTGAATGAATAAAGTAGCCTATTTCTTGCTGCCTGGTTTAGATTTTAGGTAGAATAGAATAAAGACGCGAAACACACTCAAAATTATGGTCTTAACCCTTATCTTGCTAAACCCAGTCTCAGATAAACCAAGAATGACCCAACTTTTGAACCGTCGGTTCAAATCCTATAAAGTGACCATTCATTTTGTTTGTCTTGAAATGTAGATTCAGAAAATGCCTATTGTATCATAAAATTCAAAGTTGGCAATTTTTGTTAGTTTAATAGCACTCAGATTCTTGAAAACTCAGCAGGACAAGGGTTAAGACTCTTAACACAATTTGCATGACTCCGGCTTATCCAGATTATTGAAAGTAAACAACGCTGCCTTGAATTTGACTTTGCAATCACATAGGCAACTTGTCAAAATGTCATTGCAGTTTTGGGCCTTAACAGCAGTTCTCTAAACCTTACTCTTAAGATTTTGGAAATGCATTAACGTAGTTATATAAAGATTTGTGTTCAAAGTTGTGTCGGACTTTCGTGAAACCGCAAAAGATCTTATTAGAATGTGGTCTGGTTTTGGAAGTTGCGCATAAAATTTCTGGTCCTTACTTCTTCTTAATCGGATGCCGTCACGACATAGATTAGGGAGAAAAGACTAGGAATACACGATTAATGAAGTTTAACGTACCTCTTGACCGCTTTTAACAATACTCCATCTTGTCCTAAAAATGAGAAGTTTCCAGTTTCAGTTTATGCTCGGTAGCATTATAAATAAAAATTTTAGGATCAAGTCCATTAAAGCAAGTCAACACTGATACGATTTAGAGTAAAATGTGTAAAGACAAAGAGCATAGATTATAAATTCTAACTACATACCATTTGCTTTTTGGCTTGGCCCCAAAAAGTAACACTGCGTTTGATAACAGGAATAGGATCGTGGATAGAGCGAAAGATTTCATTCTTGTACTTGTCTGTGGGACGTGTGCCTCTGCGATTCTGTAATGTTCACGCGGTCAGTGCAGTATAAATAAGTAACAGTCACTTAAGAATTCATTAACAAATCTATTGAGCAAACACAGCTTAACAATAGGTGAGAAATCAGGAGTGTCAACTAAAAGCACAATACCCGTTGAGGTGAAAGATTTGACGAAGTGTTAACTAGAATTAAAGGAATTTGATGCTGACAAAATTCTAGACAAAAATCTATGTTTTATTGAACTATGGTCTTGTGTT
The DNA here is from genome assembly GCA_025448215.2 of Palythoa grandis. NCBI lineage: Eukaryota > Metazoa > Cnidaria > Anthozoa > Zoantharia > Sphenopidae > Palythoa > Palythoa grandis. The sequence goes on from JAOEJH020263789.1 coordinate 2,355, forward strand.
TTTTAGATATAACCTTTCGCCGGTATCATTAGCTGCACAACAATGAATAAAGCTATTTTCTTTTTGAGAACATTCAAGAGTTTGCTGTCTGTCCGCAATATAATTATCGCCGAATATAACGAAACAAGTGTATTCCATAAATCCGCCAGGAATTTCAACGAGTATTGTCGTAAGCTGAGGTTGCTCTATTTATTACGAAACTTCTTCATGCAAGCATATCGGAGGTTTTTGTCTTTCATAAGGTTGGTGATTGTTTGTGTGGTAAATGCCAAAAGAAGCCGCAAGCTTAATCGCGAAAGAAAGAAATATAATGTTGCATGCATGATGCACGCTTCCGAAGTGGCCTAATTAGCTTTGACCCTACCGCCCATGATACGCTCATTATCTCCCAATATATTCAATTGAAAGAAACAAAGGCAGCTTTACTTCCATTCAATAACAATAAGTGAATGCAAGCGGCTTGAATTTCTGCTATCTTTCACTTTTTAGCAAATTATAATAATAAACTGCGGGTAAAAATGTAATACTCCGGTTTCATAACAAATTCTTTTTCTACCGTGAGCATGTCTACACGAAAACCTCAAAACAAATATTATATATTATACATTATAGATAAAAGTTTAAGATACCATAGCATTATCTCTAAAACAAACTTTATAATTAACAGCCAAATTAAATTTGTTGTTGTTGGTTTTAGTTGGGCACGATACAAAACTGCATTTCAAAATACTTAAAAATATATCTTCTGAGAAAAAAAATGGATGTAAGCCTAAAAAGTTGAATGTGTTTGTTGTGTTTTAAAGAAAGAGAACAAACATAAATAAAACTTAAAGATATTAAAGGTATTTTAATTTGATAGTTGGTACATTTTGCTTCTGTTGTAGGGTGATTAGTTATTGTTTTGTTTTTGATTTATGAAATCCGGCTGAGAAGTGTTTGATTTCGCCAGAAACCGGCCAAAACTAAAAATACTACAAGTAAATGTTTACTCTGCTCGAACACTTAGAAAAGCAAAACTACAGTTTTATCATGCACTAACTTTGATGTATTGCTGGAGATTAATGGCATTTGCTTGTTTTTTGTTTCGCTTTTTGCGTTTTAAGAACGATATCGTTAGTCAAGAGCTTTCAAGCTAGACAAACTGATGTTTGTTCGTCTACGTGTAAGTAAGGGGCCCTTGACCGTTGATTTTGCTAAGTTATCGACCAACTTACGAAAATCATTTACCTCTTAAAATAAAGTCTGGAATAAATTCCGCCTCTTAGTTTAATTGATAGTTCTTAGTTTGTAATGAAAAGATTTTCTGGAATCCAGCCACTGCTGAGTAACTTCAAAGAAATTTTAAAAGAAAGTTCTAGGTTCGAGATCGAATATGCTGTATACAAAATAATCCGTTTAAATTAACTATAAGTTTTTGCTTTATTGCAAATATAAAATGAGTTTGCATCTCATGTATCAAAATTCCAGTTTGGTGTAGCCTTTTTGTAAATTTAATGTGTTTCTAAAATTCCTTTTGGTGCCACAAAGGTTGTCCAGCCTATCCAAATGAAAACATATAAGACTCATTAATACCAGCTATGTCCAATATTTAATAGAGTTGGTTTTAACTATCATCTACGTCAAAGCAGATCTTAATTTAACCAATTGAGTTATCACTGTCCAGACGGCAAAAGTCTCCAGGATGTGTGGTCAAGTTAATCTTGAAAATAAAAATTCTAGGGCTGTCGAGTTTTGGTTGCCAAGAAATAAGGATTTGATATATGAAGTATGCTGCTGTGCACAGTAATCGTTGTGTTTTTAACTACGCACTGGTGATTCTAAAGATTGACTGTTAGTACGGAAAGTTACTTAGAGTGAAATTCACAGACAAAATTAAAATACGCAATAAGCCAAATCTTTTTCTATTGTAAGCCGGCAGTTAGCCTGGTTTTTGTAACGAGAGGTTGCAAATTGGATAGAACATTGGCGCACTAATCATATAGTACCATAGATTAACCCCAGCAGAAGCAAAAAATTAATACGGTTGAGTTAACTAAAATAAGTTGAATAAAGTGCATTGCTCAAATAGAAAAAATGCTAAGTTCTCGAAAACTTGCATAGTGGCATCAGTATAAAAGGATCACTTAAAATAACTCCGTATACTTTCTGGAAACTGACGGCTTAAATGTTTGTCTGTCTATGAGGAAAGTATCTTGGTAATTTTTGGCAACACTTTGCGGTGAGACAACCCAATTTTCTTGTCTCCAAAGCCACAGAGCTGTGACCGTCAACTCAAACATAAAAACCAGTGGGAGTTACAAAAGTCTACAAAAGTTTGAAAAGTATACACGTGCTCATGAAGGTTAGGTCTTCGTCGGACCAGTTTTAAAATCCCTATTTAGCGATACAATTGTTACATTTTCGATTATCTATTTTAAACTATTTTCTTCCAGGCAAAGTTTTATTTTGTATGTTAATCCGTTCCAAATACTTGCTAACTTTTCATTACAGTTGAGGTACCGGTAGGTGACGAAATTTAGCGCGGCGCTGCATGCAGTGTTGAAGAAACAATTTGTACGTGGGTTGGTATTGTTTTTTCCTCCCTCTGCAAAATCGATAGCAGCTTAAAAAGGCCCTACATAAACTGTAAAAACCTGTATTTTGTATTTAAAACATTTGCTATCTTCCCATTACAGAATATTGTAGTATATATTTAGTAAGCTAATGACATCAGAAATCTACGTCAAACTATATTTTTTACAAACTATAAAATATATTTTACATGTTGCAATACATTCAAAACACTTAATTGTTCGTTTCCTATCAGAAATTATCGTGGAATTTCGTCTCAGGAAGTGGGTGGGAAAATTTAAAGGAACAGTTCCTTTGTGTGTGTAATAAAATAAAATGCAATGCATATCACATCAAGAACTGAATTTGAGTCGGCAAAACCTTTTTGGTATTACGAATAACAAAGGACGGCTTCATTTAAACTTGTGCGGTTTCCTTAATTACCTTTTAATTGTTCGCGGACAATACGCGGGGTCGCTTTGCGGAAGGTTATAGAGATTTACACGGGTACTTTATTAACATACGCCACAAAAATGTCAAATGCTCTTGCATTTACGGCGATTCGCGAACGATTTATTAGCGGCCATATTTGTCTCTTTTAATAACAACAATTAAAGATATACCTCTGTATAATATGCTGTTTGAGACAATTCAATTTAGAGCTCATTTTACACTAATTAGCAATTTTCCGGCATTTTCAAGCTGCTGATATTAATAATAAACAAACAATATCGTAAACCGCCACTCAGGCTCTTTTTATAAAAGAAGTTAAAAACCGCAGATGAAGTATTTTCCGTTAAAGGGAATACAGTATTTCTGTGACCTTGTATTTAAGCATGCGGTAGATACGTTGTAAAATCAAGGATCTTAGAACAACGACAAGTTGCGGTTTTTTGCCTTTTGGAATAATCACTGACAAGCAAATAAAGCTGTCAACTGTAGTCTATTTTAATCGGAATTTTTAATTATATTTAAGTTATTTCGATATTGACAATGTTGAGTGGAAATGACTGTAAGACGGAAGACAACTCTCACTGCAGATAATGCCAAAGGCCAAGTTAAATCCAAATTCCAAGTGCCGACAAATTCCTTCACACATTCAGCTTGGGTATGACAAGAAAGTCAAAGAAATATACAACAACGACCTTGTTAGAAGCAGTAAATTAAAAATAGAAGAGTCTTTGAGTCACGTTCGTCTAATCATACTCTCTATTCGTTTCTTGTTGGAGGTCAAGGATCTTAGAACACCTGTGAGTTGTGTGCTTGGATGCCATGGGGGTAATGTTAAGCGGTCTTCAATGAATGAAAATACAGCTTAACACCCCTTTTAGCCGATTGTTGTGAACTAAAACAGTTAATATGGTTATTATTACATTCAAAACGATTTCAATTTGCAACCAAAGTTTAATTTCACGAAAAAGCATGACAGAGCCGGCCAAGCGGACAACTGAACTATAGCACGATCTCAGACAGTTACACGACAAAGACTTTTTGTACGGCTCGAAAGAAAATGATACAGGTACCGGTAAAAAAAAAATACGGCAGTGTAAATTGGCTTTCTGCACCATATTTTTGGCGCCGCACTAAAATGAGATCTTACCAGAATGGTCTTCCAGTAACAAGTGAAATTCTCACGCGAGCCAAAAATATAGGCACAGCTTGGGTAAAGCACTAAGGCGCTCTTCAGGGCCAAGCCAATAATTTTTGAGTTGGTTGACGTTATCCTTTGAAAGCATGCTCACATCGGTTGAACAGAGTTTGGCACCCGCATAAAATTTAACAAAAACACCGTTTTTGACATAGGCTAAAAACAAAGTGTAAACAAAAGAGTTTTTGGCACCCACATTATTTTTAAGGACTGAACCAGAAATATCTGTAGCATAAATTGGGTTTATATTGATCACACCATTCTTAACATAAACAAGACTTGTTTACCTTACTAGTGACGTAATCTAAATACTCGTTTAAGTGTCAAAATATTTGTATTTCACCAACTTTGCTAGTTTACGTTTCACCGGCCGCTGACTATTTACACAAAACTTATTGTCTTGGGATAAAAGTCATTTGAGTCCAGTTTGCCGACTACGTAAAACTTTTTATATCACTCGGGAAAAAAACGGTAATGGCATGGTGCTAAAAAGCCCTTCGTCTAAACTTCCAATTTTATCCGAGCTAAAAAGTTACATGGTCAAGCATCAAGGTTTGGCACGGTCGCCAATCTCTAAACACGCACTCCTCACGTGCTGTTAAAGAATAGCTCTGACCGTGACCACAGGAAGCCCAATATTTTGGAAATGTCAGACTACCTCGTTTCAGAAATCTGAGCAAGGATAACATTTTTGATCTCGTGCCAAAAAAAAAGTTATCTTCCAGAGTGTAAACTGGGTTTTGCATGGAAACCATTATATTCCGGGGTTACTTTATGCTGGAATCTAAACATCTTGTTATTCTTTATTTGGTTTGAAGACAACAAGAAGTCTTCCCGTTAATCATAATGCAAGATTTGCGGTTGACTGTTTTGGGTATATGAATTATACAATATACTAGAGACTTTTTAAAATAAACTCACACTGAATTACTATCTAAGTTGAACTCGAAAATAAGACGTCACATTTCAGATATGATCTACACCCATTCGCGATCGCCTGGACATTAAATTGTTAAAAAATTGGTAAATATGTCAACGGTTTGGTGGTATTACACAATAGGCCCACGTTTAGATAAAAGATGAGATAGAATAAAAGACATGCCAGATAAAAATGACCCATGTTAATGAAGTTATATGTTATGACTTCAGGATGAGATAATAGCTGGATATAAGATTTAAAAAAACTCTAACCATATTTTGTGACGACACAAACACGTCCGCTGTCTTTTCTCGATGAGTAAAATCAAAAATGCAGTCAAACCATCGATTTTTGGACAGCATTTTGAGGAAGGGATTTATAGTGTTTACGAAGAAAATAGAGAAACTGAAAGCGCATTCAGAGAAACCTCAGCAAGTCGTGCTTGTTGTTGTAGTTGTTGTTGTTGTTCTTGTTACATAATTGAATCAACTTTACCTCCGGGAGTTTACTGGAATTCAACTCCTTAACGGCTTATGAAAACAAAATCAACAAACAAACTTTGAGTTACCTCTCTTATCTCTATTCCAGGAAGTAAAGATCGAAGGATATTAATTTGAGGTACTGTTTCTTAGCCTTTCAGCGTTCAGTCAGACGGTTTTCCTGTACTTGAACTCGAATTTTAAAACTCGAACTAGTTTCACCTATGGAAGTGATGACGTAACTTGTTTTTATGTTTCTAATGAAATGTCATTATGTCACCACGTTGCTGCTGATCTGTTTTAAATTGTGTAACAAACAAATTATAAAATGATAAAAGCTTTTATTAACTAGTTTTCCGTATTACAGACTCGCCAATTTGCTTGTCTGTGTCGGATACACAATATAACTTTGACCAAAAAAATATATTTTCAGCGACATATATAGTTCATGTCTGTTCAGATTTGAATGTATTATACAAGCAATTGACGAAATAAAGTTCTAAAGTTGTAAATATTTTTAATCATAACAGTGAATACGCAAATAACTCAAAAGTAAAGAAGCAAAACAGTTGTCAATTTCCTATAAAAACGATTTCATAATACTAAAACTGGCCTAACTTTTGAACCAGTGCGTGATATCCTATAAGTGAATATTCATTTTGTTTGTCTTGAAGAGTAGAAATGATTGGTGTTAATCATTCTAACTTTTGAACCAGTTGATGAAACCCTATAAAGTGACCATTCATTTTGTTTGTAGTGAAGAGTAGAAATGATTGGTGTTATTCATTCTAACTTTTGAACCAGTTGATGAAACCCTATAAAGTGACCATTCATTTTGTTTGTATTGAAGAGTAGAAATGATTGGTGTTATTTATTCTAATTTTTGAACCAGTGCGTGCATGAAACCCTATAAAGTGACTATTTATTTTGTTTGTTTGGAAGAGAAGAAATAATTGGTCATATTCATTCTAACTTTTTAACCAGTTGATGAAACCCTATAAAGTGACTATTCATTTTGTTTGTCTTGAAGAGTTGAAATGGTTTGTGTTATTCATTCTAACTTTTGAACCCGTGACTATTCATTTTGTTTGTTTGGAAGAGCAGAAATAATTGGTCTTATTCATTCTAACTTTTGAACCAGTGCGTGAAACCCTATAAAGTGACCATTTATTTTGTCTGTCTTGAAGGGTAGAAACGGTTTGTGTTATTCATTCTAACTTTTGAACCAGTGCGTGAAACCCTATGAAGTGACCATTCATTTTGTTTATCTTGAAGAGTAGAAATGACTGGTGTTATTCATTCTAACTTTTGAATCAGTTGATGAAACCCTATAAATTGACCATTCATTTTGTTTGTCTTTAAGAGTAGAAATGGTTTGTGATATTCATTCTAACTTTTGAACCAATGCGTGAAACCCTAGAAAGTGACCATTCATTTTGTTTGTCTTCACAAGTAGATTCTGAAAATGTTCCTAGTTTAAACAAATTCTGAAGTTGACATTTTTAAGAAAATTTTTGATTATGATTTTTAAAAACTTAGCAGGAAAAGTGTTAATATCAGATAGTAAAATAACTACTGTTGTTAAGACTGACTGAAATTTCGGGCGCTCGACGGCAGTTTTCAGTTTGAGTTTCAGTTTATTTGTTTCTTTACAACATTTACATTACAGACACACACTACCTGCAAAAGTGGCAGCCACAGAGGTGAAAGACAAAGCCACAAGCAAGGAGCCTGGAAAACTATATCAAATTCTCTGATTACTTATAGCCAATAAAACAATGAAAAATGGCTTTCTTTTCCTTGCAAGCATAAACTCTGATGTCAAGACCAAGCAATAATAAAATCATAACTGTGACAATTGGTGATTTTTAAACAAAAATTGATTTTATAGCCTTCCTCTTTCTTGGTATTGCAAAACCTTACGAAAAACATATCTATACAGTTGAGTTTGCACTACTCATTTGCTAGAATATGTTTTAGGAATTTTAGGACCTTCAAAATTTTTTAGATTTTTTATGAATTTTTGAAATTTTAGGACTTTTTAGGAGTTTTTTTTATGACCGTACGAACCTGGTCACGTATTCAAAGAAAATGTCATTTTGAGTTGTGAAAAGAAGTCTTAGTTTGCATGTATCGGCTCTATTTTCTACGGATAAATAAAAACAGCTCTGCCAAAGCAATTAAATCTTTTCATAGATAACTATATACATTTTTTTTTTAAAAAAAGAACGCTAAATGGGCGGTTGGATACACAAATTCTATCTTCTCGTGTGAAAATCTTTATCTCTTTCGCTCCGTTCAGTTGTGAAAGGTCTTTCCAACACGCGAAACTAAAATTGGTATCCCGCTTTTGGAATTTCATTTAATTGATTTTTATTACTGGAATTATCATATTTCTCTGCAAACGTGTCTTTCTCTTACCACAATTTAAATTTAATTTGTAAACGTTTTCACAGGAAGTCTTTTCAGCCACTTTGTTTGCGCAAGGTTTACTAAATACTGTCTTCCGCAAATTTGTTTTGTTGGATGAAAGTCAAACTGAACGCAGGTCACGTGCATACAATCATCCCACTTTCCTAAGAAGGAAAGAAATACCTAGCACGCTAGGTTAGAGGAAGTGAATCGCATTATTTTGAGCATGACTTGAGTTGTGTCCATTGGTGATAAATAGTTAAAAAATTACCAAGTCGAACCAGCATTCAGTGACTCTCAACTGAGTTTCCTTTTACGGCAAGTTTTCAGCCAAATATGAATACATTTTTTAAAAATATTTTGTTAACTTTACTCTTGTTTTTTCCGCTATGGCTAGATCAGTTTTTCGAGTCTAAAATACGTTAAGTATTAAAGAGAAAGAGAATATCATATTTATTGCTACACTCTATGCCAACCATTAACTCGCATTATAAGTGAGATGTGTTATATTGGGCAAAGTAAGAAATAGTTTTTTAAACGAAATCCGATCAGCCTTTCACTGTTTTGTTTCCAAATATATTTGTGTTAAAAATTGCTGAGTCTAGTTCTTTCATGTATCAAATTCTTTCAGTATCAGAATCAACCGGCTGACACTAGGTAGATCAAAAAAGATATTCCAACCCAAAGCGCCACAGAAGTTTTAGCTTAATTTTCGCAAAAAGCTTTGGTAAAAGCTTTATGGTAATTTGTTAAACTTTCATTTCACAACAGCGTTTGCATTTTCTCTAACTTTAAAAGCTAACAAGAAACTCAAAGAAAAGGGTTTTTTTGAAGGAAAATGCATTTTAAAATAGTGAAAAATCGGTCTTCCTCAAAGAAAGCTAACGAACATTTTAAAAGTTTAGCCTTACATTTTGGCTTAAAGCTGGTGAACTTAATTTGATACTAGCGAAACCAAGAATAATTTAAGAACAACAAAGAAGCGAAAAGGATATTTTTTTCTAGTTTTGTCAGTCAGCTGCGGCTGATGATTCAATGTATTTTGTTACTGAACTGTCTTGTCAACGGTGTGAGTACGTGTTTCAGTATGACACACTTTTCGCGCGGTATATCATAAAGCATACTTGTAAAACCATGCTATAAATAAATGCAGGAATAAAACAAGATATAATCTTAATACTTACTCTACTTCGTCATCGTTGAAAAACTTAAGTTCAAAATTGTTAAAACAAAGTGCTTTTGGAATTTTTAAGCAAGAAAGCAACTTCTTTTAAATTTATCTTACCCTCTTCAACACTGAACCTCTTTAAGCCAGTTTTTGTCACGGTTAAAATTTTCTTCCGATGTACAAGTCGTCATTGAGACAATTTCATTGTTTGGTATACGTCTGGATAAATTACAGTAACGAAAGTATCCATGATTGTTCTGACAATCGGGAAAATAAGGCTTCATTTTTATGGCAAATATTGATGCAAAATAATTTTTTTCCGTGCCGTGTAGCAAAGGGTGTTAGAAGTTTTGTTAATGAATTTTTTGTTCGGTACATAGTCAAACAGTCACTGATTCGGTTCAGTAGTACTGAAATAAGAAAGATCGTTTCAGGTGTCTTTGCAACATAAACAAAATAGTTTAACAATCTAGTGTACTTTAACACTTGCCTGGTCTATAACAAACGTCGTTTCAGAAATATCAGAAGCCGGTTTATAAATCCGGATGACTTCGTCTTTGTGAAGTAAACACTAACCAGAAAACACGTTCTGCGGGCCGGTTTTGTAGACTGTGTTCCGTAGCTGGCCAACACAATCTACACTATTGAAACATTATTATATCAAATTCTTCGATTTAATAAGGTCACTACCGTTTGAGCGATGTCGGCGTGGCCGAAATAAGCTGTGATCTTTGATGAAAAACAAGAACCCTTGAAACCGATCGTCAAAAGTGACACCCATACCTTGAGTTTGTCAATCCTCGATTAAATTTGTCTTTCGGTATTTTGAGGGAGTAGAAATCCAGTAAACACTTTTAAAAGAGACCGCACGCATGTCCTTTGCTGTTAACGATTTTGAGCCGGGATATCTTCGGCAAGAGTGAGGTTGGCTCACAATTGTTCGAGAGACGTGGAGCTTTTTTTGTGACGAATTGTTGGTTCCAAAAAGTCCATTTGCCCGAAGGTCCAAATATCTATCAGTCTTAGCGTTGGGTTTCATTTAAGAAGTTGTTGAAGGGATCTGTTTAAGAGGGTAGAGATGAATGCCATGCGCCAGGTTGTTCGGACTGTTTGAAGAATTTGCACCTCAAAATTGAGGTCTGTTCTTGTTAATTGAGATGTATGTTTACTGTCTATATGACCACCCGAGCTGTGGCTCGATTAGATGTGCACGTGCATCTGCGTGATCAAAACATGACCGACCATGGACATCACCGACCTTATCTGAAACAGACACCCCTTTTCAAATATTCTCCTAACTATTTTATAAGGATCGTTGAGGCTAAATAATCCGTAAACTAACAACCCGTGATAACACATTCCAAGAACATATTTTCAAAGCCGAAATGTGAAGCACACAGACGCTCGGTAAAAAACAAAAACAAAAAAAAAAGAAGTTTTCGGTGAAAACACAGGTTTTCAACCATAAAATAATACCCTATTAAAACACTGAAACTCACAATTGACTGAAAATTAGGAATGAGCTAAAAACAAGCCAAAGCTGAAATTGCTAAGTCCAGAAAGTTCTTGGGTGTTCTCACAGGCTCTAAAATTACGTTTTCTCTGACATAAATGAATTTTCATCCATATCTGAACAGAGAAAAATTAAGGAAATGTTACGCGCGTTGACCAGACTAGTACAATTAGTGAAACACTTGACAGCAATAAAGAAAAACTTAGTAGCAAAAACTGAGCCTGATGGAAAGTAGTAGTAGTAGTAGTAGTAGTAGTAGTAGTAGTAGTAGTAGTAGTAGTAGTAGTAGTAGTAGTAGTAGAAG
>JAOEJH020264067.1:0-13347 GCA_025448215.2 Palythoa grandis
TTGAAAGAAAATAAATCCGCTTCAAATGCCAATTTACCGGAAATATTATAACAAATTAGTTCTTGGAATCTTGAACCACTAGTAGAATCAAACTTGTTCACATCCTGGAGTTCCCCATTAAGATTATGCTTCACCGCCACAAACCTTTCGATGCGTTGCTGTTTGCACAAGGAAACTGTCTCCTTCAAACGTTTCTCCAAATCAGGAATGCCAGTTTCCTCCTCCTTGTCGAAGATATTTGCTATCCCATTTTCAAGAATATCAAGATATTCTTTAGAACTAACAGGATAGACATGTGGTAACTCTCCTTTGAGAGAGAGCTTTCTGTGCTGCAAATGGTCATTCACAAAGATTAACACTGAGTCATAGCATCTACACAGGGTGTACGCCTACAGCATGTACGCAGTCAAGATATATTTGACTTAAAGTGCCTATAAAGAAAAATTCATTTTTTCAGTTACAAAATGTAGCATTTCCAAAGTGTGAGATGTGTTCGACAAACATTAGTGAAGATATAAGTGCTTAAAGTTAGAATTTTGCTGCCTGAAAAATGCTAGTGCTCTCGCACTGCTAAAATAGCTTGTGACGTAATCTGGGTACACAAATCAACTTTGTAAGTTTGTAATATGGTGGAGAGTGAAAAAAAGAGAAGCAGAGGTGCTCGATGACCCAGGTAAACCATCGATTTCCAAATCACTGGACATGTTTCATGGAGAAATCAATTTGTGAAAAAGCAAAACCACGCCACTGTGTCCCCCACATTACGTCACAACCACTGATTTCGCTCTAAACTCGACCCAGTCCCTTGACCATTTTAATGGCCAAAATAACCATCTTTAAAGCGCATACAAAATTGCCAATTTTTATCTTACACATCTCAAACTTTAGAGTCGTTTGTTTAAAATGCTATATTTTACAACTGTGCAAAAAAATTCACTTCATAGGCACTTTAAGAAGTTGCACATGTTTTTCACTAGCTAAATACAAAATTTCGTGTTGTTATTGACTGTCAGTACATCGGGCCGGCGGTTTCTTTGATTTTCTTCTACTATTTAAATCGCAGTGAGCTTAAAATTAAAAACTATCTTTAAGAATGGGAGATACCGCAGATGTAATAAATATGAAAACCACCAATCTGAACTTGCCCAAAGAGCTTTTCAACAGTAAGTCCCCTAAATATCAACCGACAACATTTCTACACTTTCCTGGGTCCTGAAGAAATGTATAGAGTTATCAAAAAATTTATAATCAAAGAATGCGGGATCCACAACAGTCAATTCCCTATCAGCGCAAGATCAAGCAGTGGTAGAATACCAAGAGTATCAAAATGTATTGTCAGTTCTAGGCTTTTCCTTTTTGCGGTATTTGTCTGAATTTTCATTTTCAACATATTAAGGTTTTACTCAAACTAGAATCTTGGCTGAAGACACTATAGTAAAAAAAGGGAAGCACACGTGACAGTGTTATCACACAATTTTTAGGTGCTGTCGTCCTATCACTGACCAGTACATACACTGTTTCTGAACATGAAAAACATTTAACGAATAAGAAACGATGGGCAAGTTCCCGGATCTGTGAATTATTGTACCAATGCTGGAATAACTTTTTTAAATACGTAGAAAAGAGATTCGCTCTCACCCTTGACACTCGCAAACAAGAAACATTTTCTCACAGACACAGAGTACATTGCAAGAACATTTTTTGTCAAGATAATGTACTTCAGTTTTGAAACATCAGGAAGAGTGGAAAGAAGCTGATTCCCTGGTTTCTTTGCAAACATACCTTGCATGCTTTATGGTTGTTCTCTTGGAAAGTTCTTTTGCAGCGGTTGTTCCGCAATGTTGCACATCCTGCTTGTACTTGCTTAGAAAGTTCGCGCTAAGAACAGAACACATATATTTTAGAGGTAGAAGGCAAGAGGTCAATTTATCAAGAAATATATACCTCTTCTTAACCAAGTGTGAGCTCCATACTGTAATCTACAGACCCAAGTTTTTTTCCATTCTTATGGCCCAAGCGCGGGCCATGAGGAAAAAATTTGGGTCTGTAACTAACAGTACATATTGAGCAATGAGGTGCATGCGAACAAGAATAATTGTTCATACTATTGCATGTGGTTCAATCCTTAAAAACTGAATTGCAACCAGACCATGCTTTGATATAGAAATTAACAAATTCTTATAAAAACTCCAGGGATCGTACAGATTTTGGATAGCAAAATTCCAGACTTTTTCTAGACCTTTACCCCAACTTACCAGACCCCAATTAGGGTCAGTAATCGTTTCAGACAAACGTTTTACAAACGTACACCGTTTCTATTGCCTTTGTTGTGTGTTCTAATCTTAAAAATTTTATAAATGACAGTCGATATTTTGGGATCGCACTTTAAATTTGAGCAGTCATATCTCTGAAGAAAGCTGATTTAGTGAAATCAGTGGTTGTTTTATGCACTCAAGCCGAGAAAATCCAGACTTTTTCCAGACATTTGCTAAATTTGAATTAAGGAAGATCGAGGCAAACTTTTTAACAAGAATATAAGCGAAACTATATACAAGCAACATTTCAGTATCCTACTGACGCCTTTGTCAAGCTTAAATGAATATATATAAATAACTTAAATAATATAATAATGAGTCAATTTAAATGCAAGTACAGAAAAATACAACTATTGTTTAGAGAAAGAAAAAAGAAAAAGGTGTTAGGTAAATAACTTTGCACGGATTGAGTCAGATTGAGAGTTGAGACTGGGTTTGAGTTTTCTGATAAAAAACATTTCATAGATGAGACAGTCAAATTTTTTCCTGCATTTTCGGAGAACTGAGAAGAAATTATGTAGGTTATCAGTGTTAGTGTCGTGTTTCTCAATGATGTGCTTGCCCACCACGGAACTTTTACTTTTGTGTTCAACAATGCATCGATGCAAGTATCGGCATGTGTAGCCAACATAATCTGCATCACACGGATCACATTTACAATAATAGACAACACATTGTTGATTTACAATTTTGGGCTTCCTCTCCCGTCTTTTGATGATTTGGCAGATCTTCTGACTTACAAACACCGGTTCAATTGGCTTGCCTGTCAAACTTGATAGTTCTTTGATTTGTTTCTTCAAGGTGTTGGCTGCTTGCTGGTCTTTGAACGGGAGGACGACACGCACAGGGTTTTCCCTGATGTTATGATGTTTTGATCTGATAACTTTGAAGCAATAAATTTCCTGATGATGGGTTAGTAAAAGTTTCTGGGTACTTTAATTTACTGAAGATGGATTTGTGGTTTTGACACTCCTCCGTAAACATTTCTTTGGATGAAGATAAACGGTCAGTACGAGCAAACATTGTTCTAATTAATGCTTTTTTATACCTAATATCAACATGGCTTTGATTATGGAGTACTAGGCCAGTGTTCGTCGACTTTCTATAAACCTAAGTTTCAATCTGATGTGAAGTTCTGATGAGGCACATTCCAAGAAACGGTAGTTGGTTATCTGATTCAGTCTCCATTGTAAATTTGATCGCAGGATGACATGTGTTCAGGGTATTAAGAAAACTTGCTGCTGCATTAATTCCTGGTATTATGGTGAGTGTATCATCAACAAATCACCTGTAGAAATCGGGCATATGGTCGTTCTGCTGGAGCTTATCCTCAATGAAACACATGAACGTGTTAGCCATTAGAGGTCCTAATGGCGATCCCATCGCTACACCGTCCACTTGCTCCGAGTAATTCACAGAGGACGATTTCCATTTCTTGTGTCTTTCTTTGCTAACTTGAGCAAAAGTTGGCGTAAGGTCTAGATTTTGGCAGAGGCAGAGAAATTCTTTTGCACCATAGCAGCTGATTAGTTTTTTGTTACATTGTTCAGGTCGCCTGAACAAATGTAACTGATTTTCGCATTTCAAAATGTGAATTAAGGAAGATCGACACAAACTTTTTTACAAGAATATAAGCGAAACTACATACAAGCAACGTTTCGGCATCCCACTGACGCCGTTGTCAGGCTTAAATGAAAAAAGATTTGCTAAATTTGCTCAATTTTCCAGACTTTTTCCATAGTTTCCAGAAACTTTTCCGATTTCCAGACTCTGTACGAACCCTGTCTAACAGATTAACTTTTGAAATATCAAATTTGTGGTCTGTTGAGGCAAGGTTTCATTGTTCAGTTCCTTCATGGCATTTGGCTGGAGAACACTCAGAAACACATGAATTTATGTTAAAAACACAGTTGTTTAACGATCCGATCGTAGCACCAGAGAACAAAGTTTGGCCTGCAAAGGCATCAAAAACGGAGTTATAACATGTTTTTGATTGGTAGTTGGTGAAATTTGTTGACTGATTGCAACGAGATTGTAATAAGTAGTCTTCATTTGCTTCGCTTCGTAGAAGGATGTCGGACATCGATCTTTGATGGTGAAGTGATGCCGACTTGTATGAGGTCAAACTTTGCAAGTTTTTTCGGTCTGTCAGTTGACAAAGTTTTCTGGTGTCGGGGCATCAAGTAGGCGGCCAATTCCTGTCTTTCTAACTGAATGGTTTCCTACTTTCTAGTTCTGTGGTGTGAGGCCGGCCCTTTAAGCTGCTTCTGAGAGAAATTTCCCGATGCAGTTCTTCCCAGGTGGTGAATTCCTATACTAAACCTTGGTTTTCTGCCAGTTTTGGTTGACGGAGAGAAAGAATGGCGATTTTGCATCTTTAGATCTGTTTGGACTGTGGCTCTCCAAGGTCTTATAAAACATCACTGGGCACCTATTTTTGCCAGTGGCAAACATTTCTGGTTCAAACTTACGACGGTGACCTTCTTGTCCTTGACGAGTTTAATTTCCTCACTCGGCACTCCAGACCAAAAATTTACGTCCAGTTTGGGAATCAACTTGCAGCTTCACATCACACCACCCTAGCACAGCTTTTTGTTTTCATCTCTAGCACGAAAATCGAACCTCATCGATAAATATAACCAAAGTGTACGTTGTAAAATTAGTGGGTCTTTCTCACCAAAATCACCTAACTCGAACAGCTTTCCTTCTTCTTCGTCTGTTAATTCGCAAGTCGCATTGGGAATGCTGCCTTTGCCCTGCTTCACAAGGTTTTTTCTTTTTGCTAGCAAAACTTCTCTCGAGCAGGAAAACTCGTTATCTTTTAGGATATTGAAAGAAAGTTTCTTTTCGCCAAGGTATCGTTGTATTATTTTTTTGGAAGTTGCTTAAGCTGTCTGGCTTTTACTTTCCGTCATCTTGTTTGTGGATGTCGCGGAAGAAGAGACAGAGAAGTTCTTTAAGCTCCTTGCCAGGAATGTTGTTAACATCAAAATTCTGCTTGTTTTCTCATTGCTGAAAGTTGCAATTTTTTTCAATCATTTTGTGTCTTTGTGACTGTATTTTTTGATTTTTCGCTTAACATAAACTCATCAATTTCTTTACTTGATGACAAAGTTGAATGTTCTTCTTTCTCGGCGTTTACTTCATCGTTTACTTCGATGGAAACCAAACACAATTTCGAAGTTTGGTATTTCTTCTTGGTCGCTGCTGTTAACTGTTTGAACACCGTCTTGCTGATAATTTTTCTCAGACATTTTCATAAAAACAAACCAAATACTGCAGTTTGGGAGGTCCGTACCCGAGTTCGTACAGTAAATTACGGATCTCGAACTGACCAATCAGAGTGCGCAAAATATCTCAGCCATATAATTAATACATCTTACTAGCCAAGTTTTTTTCCAACAAAGTCCGTAACTTACGCTGCAGATCAAGTAACTAGATTATCAAGATAATTATTATGTGCCATCCATCACAATTATCCTTCAGAATAATTTTAACTTGAATCTTGATCACAACAACATTCTTTGGCTACTTCAGCAGTTTTTTGAAACTCTTCATCATATTTGTGTGGGATAGTAATACAACTTTGCTGCTTGGACAAGAAATCATCGAAATTTCTTAAATGTTATCAAATTTCACATAAATTCATAATAAATGATAGTAAGTTAATGGTAATAGGACTGAGTGGAGTCCAATTCGAACACAAAGTCCTATTACCAATTTATTATAATAATTACAATGAAAACTAAACTGAAAGACGAAATCTTTGCAGATAAAAACACATTTTACTAATTTTCATAACATTTGTGATGGTAATGGCAATGAGTGGAGTCCATTTCTGTCTGTTATCACTACTTGTTGCTGATTGGTCAGAAATCCGGAAACCCGGATTGTGATTGGTTCATTCAACTGTCCCGATAACAGGTAGCCAATAACAAGTTATTGGATAGTTTTCCAAGACAATTAGGGAAAAATAGAGTTCAGAATGGGCCAATCAGATTTGAGGAAATTGTAATTATTATAATAAACCAAAAAAAACGTTTACTTATTTCTAACTAGACAAACATTTCAGTTTCGAGGTGCTCTTATCAAAATCAGTTAAATAAAATGAAAGAACACTAAAACTTTTGCATCATATCTTTGCTAATTTTACAACAATACAGATTTTCATCGTGCTTCAGAATTACGCCTTTTAACACAGTAGGCACGCGCTGAATAAACAAGAGTTTCCAAACAAAATCAGACTCAGGCCATTTTCGAATTTAAGACACGCCCAATAAATGGTACTTAGAAACAATAACACAACCGCGTCTTTAAAATAAAACAACAATTTTACACAATGAAGAATCATCTGTATTTTACTGATTCACTGCCATCGAAAACGGCCGCCTCATCGCGTTGTACATCGCCTATAAAAACGAGTAATCGCTTAGTTGCAAGATTTTTCTTCACGAAGAAATATTTAGAAACCACAATTCGTGACAAAAAGAGTGAAACACTTTTGCTCCCTCTTCCCCTTTCAAACACTGTTCGAATGTAGATATGCTAAAACCTGAACGGTAGCTGCAGACATTAACCGACACTGTGTTGGGGAGAGGGGATGTTTCACTTCTTTTTGTCGGGGATTGTAGTGGCAAACAATTTACTACAACATTTCAGAGCACTAAATCTATACTTTTATATTTCGGGCGGGATTAACAATACTTTGGGCGAGATTGCCATGGGGCAAAATGTCTTATAACCATAACAATTTTACAAAATTTTAGGTTTAAAAAAGTGATTCAAGCAAAAAAAGGGTTACTTTTAAGATTCATTCGAATTCGTTGTTTTATGTATCAAATGAGTATTGACATCATCAAAACTTTTCATCGGTAAGGTATACTGAAATGTTATGTAATTAATGTGAAGTATAAATATGAGTTTTCCATTGAAGTTTCTCTATTTATTCATACGTTATTCATTTATCTCATTTGATCTTTAAAATGAATCGCAGATGCTATCTGACTTTTTTCTAGTACAAAGTCCATGTTTCGCTACCAAGTACCAAAAGGAGCATTAGGCACTGATTGTATACACTGATTTTGGTCGAAATTGTCAGGTCATGCGAATCAAACACTCTCTTTCGCAGACGACCAAAAGCACACAATGAAGCTTGAATACGAAACACAGGTTCTTCCTATTCTTCAGAATCACTGATAATGTACTTAGGTGGTTTAAAGCATATCTTCAAGGAAGAACAGAGTTTAAGTCGATGGTATGAAGTCAGTCCCTCAAAATCTATACAGGTCCACTCGCAGAAATCATCCAAGGTCACGGTCTGTCCTTTCATCTCTATGCCTATGATTGTTAACTGAATGCTTCATACATCCGAATTAAGGATAGGGAACTCTGTTACAAACATAGTTAACCAATCACTTAATCTAAATGAAAATGATGATATAATACTTGTAAAATAGTATATTCTTTCACTTACATAAATCAGCTAAAACTAGAAACTGTCTCTTACAGAACGATACTGAAACTTTGGTTCATGCTTTTATTTCCTCTAAAATAGAAAACTGTAACTCTCTGCCCTTTGGTTTACCAGATAATCTAATCACTAAGCCACAACACCTGCAAATGTAGCTGCTCGTCTTGTTACGTGCATGCGCAAGTATTATCATATTACCCCTATTCTTAAAACGCTTCACTGGTTACCTGTTAGACAACGTATATCCTATAAAGTTCTTCTCCTCACTTTTAAAGCCCTAAATAATATGGCACCAAAATATATCACAGACACGTTGACTCCATATAAGTCTGCCAGGCCACTCCGCTCATCCAATATGCTTTTTCTTAAGGTGCCAAACCACCGACTTACAACGTATGGACTTAGTTCCTTCTCCATTTCCGTTTCTGTTCCTAGGCTATGGAATCCATTATCCTTAGATATGAGGCAGTCATTTTATTTTTCAGCAACCTTTTAATTACCGTAGCTGTAACTTTTTTTTTTCTTTTATCTGTTTTAGTGATAATTAATGTAAATATTAACATGTAGTTATAAGTTAAATATTAGTTAGTATAATTATTAGTTGAAGTTTTGTAAAGCCCTTTTGAACTTCAGGATTTAAACGCTATATAAATTTTGCTTATTATTATTATCTTTATTATTCCCTCGTGGAGGAGTCGCTGGCAACATAACTTTTCAGGTCTTTAAAGCGGTTGACATTGGCTAATTTTGCACCGTCTATAACAAAAACTGCTAAACTGCCGATGAAAATGATCCTTGCTTCATTGCATTGATGTATTTGAAACATATTTATACATCATAATTCGCGAAGGTTGCCCGTTACGCAACAACAGTTTTTATTTGAGAGTCCCCTTGATTGATAATTAATTGATTCCATTTGGCTTTCCATTTAAATAAAGTGCTACGCTGCTTGGGCCTTCGTAAACAATTACTATTGCTTTGAAATGCGAACACTTTTTATTTACAGCTGCGTTTTTTTTCTCAACTCAGCTCGTCTGCATTGCTTTCCAACAAATTTTTGTTTATCGGAAGCTTTCCAGAAGAAATGAAACGCTGACTGGACGTACTAAGGGCTGGAAATAACGTGAACGGATACTACGTTGCTATTGTTGAAAGGTGCGTTTATACAGGTTTTGGTATTGACAGTAACACATTCATTTTTTTGTTTCTTATTGAATTTTCCTTAGTGAAAACGCTGCCCCTTTTCTTAAAGGCGATTGCAAAGACACAATGTCACAAAATGTTTTACTTGTCTTCAAATCTGAAATCTCAAACACAATCAATACATTCAGGACAGAGGTCTTGAACAAGCAATGAGAATGATCTCGGTCCAAATACGCATTTCAACGGCCGTACATCAACCAATCAGAAAACAACAGACGCCTACAATGCAATAAAATGTTCAAAGCAACGCTACTACAGAGTAATAAATGTATCGCAATAATCAAATCTTTGTAAACTTAATGCATGCAATATTCAATGTTAATACAAAAAATTGCAATCACTTTTTAAGGACTTTTCAAGGACTAGATGGATTTTCCAAGTACCGGTCCATCTAAAATAAAAAACTTACATTTAACAGCTTTAAAAACTTACACTTTTTTGGGTCATAACTCATCAAATATGCCAGAGATGACCTCACATGATTGAAAAGCGAGCGTACACCTGATATATAAACACATTTTAGACATATTCCAACCTAACTGGAATTTAATTCCACAAGTTTCTGCTCAAACGTTTGGTTCTCATTTTCATTCCCATATACAGTTATACCACACTTCAGGGAAATCATGACTATAAGAGTTTTTGGAATTAGCGTGCAATTAAACCACATTCTCATCAAAAAGGACAAAAAATTCGAGGATTTTTCAAGGACTCCTTCAAAAATTCAAGGACTCTTCATGACTGCACGAGCTCTGATATTTTTTCTTTAATATCTGTATATATATGTTTTTTCCTATTAATGTGCCGTGTTTGTGTTCTTGTGTCGCTGTTCATTTTCTTTGTCATGTACTCCGTCTATATCCAATTTAATTTATGTTGAAGGCATTTGTGCAGGGCTTTATTGGAAAAAGGGGAAAGGTACATTTCCTTAAATGGAATAGAAAAAAGTGAACGAACTTACTTATTTCCTATCCAGTTGTTTTTTAGTTGAGCTTAAGCTTTGATATTGAACGTATCTTATAGCCCGTGAAAAAATGCAAACCTTTTCTGCTCGTGTTTCTGCCACTTCTAAACTACTGCGAAGTTCCTTCGTTTGAAGACATAATTCTTTGTCCTGATTGTCGTCATCACTAAATAAAAGCAAAAAGAATTGTTGAATTACATGCTTCCAATTTGTGGAAAGACGTTTACAACTGAACTTTACATCGTTAACCTGTACGAACAATGCACATGAACAAAACAAGTAAAACCTATCAAATTTGGAAAATGTCAATCTTGTCTATGTACTGTTTACACAACTTCAAAAACAAGATTTTTAAAAACTTTTCCTATTAATAACTAACAGCAATATTCTCAAAGAGTTACAGACTGAGACAAGTATCTGAAGATTTAGAGATATATTCAATTTTTCAGATCTAAAGGCAAATGTTTGGGTGATAAGTTTGGCAACCATATGCAAGGGCCTTTCGTTAGGGGATTCAAGCTGCAAGTGGATTTTAGGTTAGAATATATTTTAAAAAATAGCGTTAAATTTATATTTAACTAAAATGTAACGGTTGAAGATTTTTTAACATCAATAAAGAAGAACAGTTATTTATAGTAAAACTATTTTACATACATGTGTTCACATATAACTGGTCGACATGAGTACACACTACTAATTGACATACAACCCATTCAAGTATTGCCCTTATCAGAAACGAGAGGAAACCTGGGCATCAGTTTGCCACACGGGGACTGGGTAAAGCCTTTCGGTAGACAACCGATCGATTTGCATCTAAAACACTTTACGCAGTACCCTCACGGTAAACTAAAGCTCAGGTTTCCACCCGTTTCTAATCATATACGTGCACATACAAAACTTTTTTTTATTCTATTTTCATTTTGCATGGGAAAAGTATTATCAATGTGTAGAAAGTGAAGCAACAACTGAACTTACATAAGCAGGCCACATAAAATTTTCCAAATTCTGTGATAAAGATTTTAAGACTATTTTTTTAATTAATTTAATCATGCTCGGAAAAAAATCCCTAAAACAAAGACATAGTCCCTTAATTTCGCCTTCAGTTAGCCAACAGACAACTTATCATGTTTGCAAACATTGACACTTTTGGCTAACCAGATCAATTATGTAACCTAGTTGCCATGGAAATTTTCTATTGCACTCGTAAAATTTCGAATTGGATGCAATGCAAATTAAGAACGTGTTTCATGGGGAACAACCAATTTTGGTTGGTTGGGTTGGTTGAGTTTTGTGTATGTGAGTGTTCTAAACAGCTTTCAGTTGGTACGGCTGATCAACCATTTAAACCACCTCAAACGGCCAGTTGAAATGGTTAAAAAATAGGTACCACCCTCTGACTCCAGAGGGATAATTGTTTGAAAAGAAACCAAAGTGGCAGCATTTTAGCAAGTAAGTGACTTTTACACCACAATTAATTCGGAAGAGGTTACATTTGTTTTCCAATTGAAACCAATGAAAGAATAAATGGAGACAAACGAGGCTCTACCTAACAGGCTTGGGCCAAGAGGAAGGGCCGTTCAGGCAGTGCTCTGATGACAGCATCAAACCGATAATATATAAGAGCACGAAGCTAAATTTTCTGATGGGAGCAATAAAAATAAAACAGAATGGGAAACAATTGCTTCAGCAATGAATTAAAAGAAAAATTTTCATCATCATCTTTTACTATTTCAGAAATGATATACACTTTTAACTCCTTTCTTTCACGTCCACTGAATGTCGCAAACAAAACTGGTTTAAATTGAAATGGTTACTCCCAACAGAACACGTCCTAATGGAGGTTCAAATTCAAGGTATAATTTGTCCCCTATGATACTCGTAATAAATGAAACATGTATACAGTTTCGTGCTATAGAATACAAAGCACTCTACAATGCAGGTGATATCGGTCTGCAAAACTGAAGCACAAACCACAAACCTTAAAATATCATCCGCCTCTGGAATGTTTTGATCACCCTTTGACAACACATAACTTAAGGAGGCAAGGCGGTGAAGTGCAAGCTGAGACCGACCTAATATGTTTTTCAAATCCTATAGTACAAACAATCAAAAAGCTCATTAGTAACATATTGCTCTTTTAATTGCATATTAAACATGCTCTGCAATTACACAGATAAATTTATACTTTTAAAAAGCAGTTACATCCAATTGCAAACCTTCTTCACTTACCCGCCCTGAAACTTTAATTGATGATCACTTTTATGTGTAAAACTGTAGTGCTAATGATTTAACTTTATAATTTTTAAAGCTTTAACTGGCTGAATGTTAAAGAGTTATTAAATATCTATATGAGAAAAAAAGACCAAAAACAGACAAGGAGATTGCTGGATGACAGTGAAGGCAGGGGCTTAGCAAGCGTCAGGTAGGGGAGAGAACTCCTCCCCCCCCAGAATTTTGGACCAGAAGGGAATTATTTTGTATCTTTCTTCTTCTCCTTCTCTTCTTTTTCTTCTTCTCTTCTTCTTCTTTTTCTTCTTTATTATAATTGTTATTTTGGGATGACGCCACTAACAGGAACATCTCATTTGCATGAAACACCAGTTTACGCTTTGTACCTTTATTTCCATCTTGACATTTGATGTACTACAATTTTTTTCAATTATATTATTCAAATTTTTAGCTTGTCAATTGGTCAATAGGCTCATATTTACTAGCTTTTTATGTTAGAGGGTAAACTTAGCAGAATGTACACATATAAGTTGTTCAAATGGTCATATTTTGTACTTTATCTAAAATTTATAAAATCATAAACAACCACAAGTGGCTGCAATTGAACCTTGAGTACCAGTGACCTGCAGTAATTCCTGCGTAACAGCCCACATATGTGATCAAAATCTGAATTTCTGACAAAATCAATTACCTCTGTAATGGAACTTTCTGTTTGCCGATCGACTGAGCGTGACAGGCATGGCACCGACCATACTTTTATTAGATACTTTTCATTGTGATGTCGACAGTTCTAGTCTAGTGGCTAGACTGTAAGGACTTGGTCTTAAAATGGAAGAATTTGCCCATTTTAGAGGTTCTAGTTTCAAAATTTTCTCGGGAAGCAATATGGCAGACCCCCTAGAAACTCGCACCACCATTTGTTGCCAAGTTCACCGCTCGATGAGTGAAAGTGACCTGCATTAAGGTTACTACTAGCAGTTTCTAATAGAAAGTGAAGTGCTGCGAGCAAGAAAAAATGACTTACATAAGGATATTATTTTGCATATTGGAGACATGAAAATATTTCAGACAAAAAATTCCCATCTAGAGCTCAGATTTTTTCTGAGTTCCGTGTCTGCGCATAATTTCATACTGTTTATTTATTTACTGATCGGTTCCTTACTAAT
>JAOEJH020264832.1:0-13346 GCA_025448215.2 Palythoa grandis
GCAAATTTATTTATCATTTTTTATGGATTCAATTTATAACTTGCAAGAACCGGCACGAGTAAGGCTACTGTGTAGCCCCCTGTTCTCGAAAAATTCGAAGCCTGCGTATGAAAACCTCCGTCGCGGTCCAGTGATTTTCTTCGTTTATCTTCATGAATTTGAGACTATTCACGTTTCCTCGACATGAGCAAGAAATATCTTTTGCAAGACTACAACTAAAAATAGGGACAATTTTAAAAAGAGCAGAAATAATGGTGCTTCGACAAAATATGTCATTCTTATTAAAGTTTTGAATAGGAATTCAAACCAATGGAGTCGAAAATATCATTCAATCTTCTTTGTATGAAATAAAATATTTCAATTTTTTCAGGTTGGCACACGTCTACGCATTGATACAACCTTTTTTGTAATCTTGAAATCAAAAAGGCATATAAGGTAGGCATGGAGCGCAATTAGGGAAGCAGAAATAGTTTCCTTTCCGGTTATTGGGTTATTATTAATTGTGGATTCTATCTTTCATGATAAAGTCACAATCATCAACGTTAAACCGGCTTCGAAATACGTTTGTCCAAGATATAATTTTTAATTTTGAATCGATTTTGTTTACATTATGGTGACAAATGATGAAACACAATTCGTTTGGTTACTTTAAGAAGCTAAGCTATCTTGTTCGAGCATTTTCGCACAAAATTAATAAAGAGATATCGGTCAATTTAATGATTTAATTGAACAAATCGTTCATTATCGGAGGTGGGTGTGAAAATATAAAAACCGGGATCATTGAATTGAAGTGGAGCAAAAATCCCATGCAAATTAAGAATCATTATTCTAACACGGAAAAAAACGGCAGGCGGATCATTTGCATATTAGAATTGTTGCTATAACAACAACCAATGATAAAACTGCCAGGTATTGTAACTTAAGTATGAAAGAGATATCTAAAGTCAGGAAAAGCAGGCAATTTGCCGATAATAGTTATACCGGTTTTTGCTGACGTTTTGAGAGCAAGGTTGAACTGTTTCACATCGAGGACTAAAAGCCTGCTTGAACTGGAAAATGGATTGTTTATCAACACATACTTCATCAGAAATCACCCAACATACACAGTTTCTTTCATCACATTTTCTGTCTAACTTTTCTCCCTAAGACTGCTGATAAAGGTTTTACATGCATTATCCAAGAATGTCTTTACTTTTTAAGCAGTTGTAGATAACTTGAGAATCAACGCCTTGAATGGTATGTTCCGTAAATGCTTGATGATTCGTCTCACTCTGAGGGCTTTATGAAGTAACCATGAAATTTTAAAAACAATGACAGAGATTTTAAAAACTTTTCAAACACGAGAATATTCAAGGTGGAGTAAAAAGGGTAGAAATATAGGGCGCGCGTGAACACACAAGCTTGCTAGCTGAGTATTCAGAGAGCATGGCTCCCCAGACTGGTATTAAAAATCATATCGCATAAATTTAACAGCCATCAGTCCGTACTTTTTGAGATTATTTCAAAACATTACAACCTAAGCTATTTACATTTATTTTATCGCCGTCACGGTTTAAAGATGATGTTGACCAAACTAAAAGATCACGTGAATAGTGTGCAAGTTACCGCTTGCCAGCTGCACTGACTTGAACAACACTGACGCCGTGAACAATTATCGTTTATTTGGAAAATCATGCCACAACGGCATGTAATTTTATGCTATCAAGTTAACACTTGAAAGTGTCACTTTTTTCTTGTGCACGCATTAAAGAATTGATTTTTAAACACAAAAAATAATTTACAGGAAGAGAGAGACAGCAGTTTTAGAAAAAACTTTCTATATGATCAAAACAGTTTAATACAAAAGCGCTGACTGTTTCAAAGCAATTTTGGTCTTATATTTTTGCTTCTACGCATTTTTTCTTTCTAGCTTTTAAGTTGCCAATTTGTGGGTAGAATCATTTCAGTTGTGGGAAGATCGTGGCGCCTAATACATCACTGACTGGGAATTAAAATTTTCTAGGGCAACGCAGAAGGTATTTTATGTAAAACGATCCTTCCGTTAACTTCTTAATGGAAAAAACTGCACTTTTTAGACGGGCATCCTAGTACGTCTATTAAGGAATCATTTTAATTAAGCCTTGCACAAATGTGAAAACTTGGTAAAGTCATAATTTACCAGGAAACAACCCACCGACATTTGCCCGACAACTAAGTCTTCACGTTCTAACAGAAAATGAGAATTTGACGAATGTAAAGATTTGATTTGGGCGGTAGCCTTGTTTCAAAGGTCGCATGGGTGTTGTAAACATTGTCAGTGTCAGGAGAACTTCGGTTTGCACATAAATGTATGAAAACAATGGGCAAAAGTACCATACTAACTACTCAGTCACAAATATCCCGACGTCTTTTAGCTTCTTTGTTTCGCCTTCATCACTAAACCCCAACGATACAACAACGCCGGAGCAAAGCCAGACAAAAACAGGAAAAACATTATCCACAATACTGTTTTTAAAACGCAAATTATTGTTCAGATAGCTACGATAAACATAATATCAAAAAAACAAAACTATTCCCTACTTCAACTGTTAGATTTATCAATCGACAACTGAAAGAAGACAAGTAGAACATTTTCCTACCTCAGCTGTCGAAGAGAGGACGCGGACACTCTTGCGTAACCTCCATAATCCATGTACAAAATCTGCACCTCGTCTTGGTTACCTGTGGGCTGAAGGACCTGAGCGCGATACCAACCACCGTATGAATATGCGGGCGCTGCACAGTAACACCCAGCAACTATTGGTTGTGGTAGAGCTGGAATATAGGTCGAGTTTCCTTGGCTGTAGTAGTGCAACATTTTCTGATGCAGTTCTTGAAGCTGAGCTTGGGAGAAGTCATCCGTGTGCATCTGCACAAAGAAATGTCCCGCGTCTAAGACACTCGTGACAATGACGTTAAAGGTTTCCATGGATGGTAACATAGTTTGAAGAAAGTGGGGAACCGATTGAGCGATTGCTATTTGTGTGGTGCCGTTCTCAGTCTT
The DNA here is from genome assembly GCA_025448215.2 of Palythoa grandis. Taxonomy (NCBI): domain Eukaryota; kingdom Metazoa; phylum Cnidaria; class Anthozoa; order Zoantharia; family Sphenopidae; genus Palythoa; species Palythoa grandis. Next base: position 3,023 of record JAOEJH020264832.1, read on the forward strand.
TGGAGGGTTCAGCCTTGTCAAAGGTACACAAGGAAATTTTTCGTGGATAGCTTCGAGGGCAGCCTCAATTTGATGAGGAGCTCCCGTAATTGAGATAATTCTGTGGGTAGCTACCTCTCCTGGTGACTGCGGGATAAGTCGAATTTTGGCACCTGAATTTTCCGAAATAACCCGCACGTTTTTGCCTTTTCGACCAATAAGCCTTCCACAGAGAATCTGTGGAAATTCGATTTCCCAGACATCTCTCTCTGTGTTTCGCACACTTCGACTCTTTCCATTGCCATTCAAGGGAGGCGAACCGTCATTACTTCTGGCCTCAGTAAAAGCTAACAGTGTGCTACTATCCACTGATCCCTCACTTGTAGTCTCTTCGGCCACTGACGAGTCATTCCTTTCCAGCGACGAAGAAGTCTTAGTATCAACGCCCGAATCTTTTCCAGGACTTTCGCTTCGATCCATGTCGTTGGTTAGATCTTCCAGGTCCTTTGTCTCTTTTCCTTCTTTTTCTTCTGTGACTCCCACGCTTTCCTTTTCTCTCGTTATATCAGGTTCTTTTTCCGTTGCACCCGCATGGATCGATGATGTCTCTGTCACTTTCTCTCTGTCAGTGTCACTGTCATCAGTTTCTTCAGCCATTAAGTTCCCGACGGATCGCTCGAGGATTTTTGCATTGGGCTTGGATGTACCATTTTGCTTTCTTTTCATCCAAAGAATTGTCACTACAAAAGCCATGGCTGTTGGCAAAGCAAGTAGGATTAAAACTCTGGGGCCCAGAGGCATTGCAATCTGCAAACGAAAAAAACACGTCTGAGTAAGTTGCTGTAAGTTCAGATGAGGCTACCTCCGACTGCGCAAGGATTCTGCGCAGGTGAGGGAAATCTACAAAAAGCTTTTTCCGTAATTTCTCTCTTCTAGAACTTTTTAATGACAAGAGTACGAGCCAAGACCAGTCGAACAATTAAATAAACATAAATCTTTGTTTAAGTCTTCTAAAATGTGTCAAATAAGAAAAAGCATTTATAAGCAGCGATTTATTCATCTTACTATTTTTTTTATTTATTTCTTAAAACAGAATCGAATCAAAGATAAGTAGATAGCACTAAAATATCAAGTCAGTGCAAGTCAGTGGCTCAATACCCACATTCGTGACCTCGCAAGCTAAAACAGGAACTTCTCTTTCACTCATTCTTCACTGAAATGCCTCGTTTATTAAAAATTTTCTTCAAGGAAATTAACAACAGACCGAACTGAGTTATCCATAAGTGCTATTTAGGTAAGGGGAAAAGGTGAACTTTGAACTCACAAACATTTTGTGTTATAGGAAAAAGATTTGCACAGAACTTTCTTTATAACAAGTCCCTGTACTCTCGTGGAATTAACACAAAAGTCGTAAGGCGTTTCATGCATTTTGCAAATTGTGGATTTGTTATTAATTGTCTGTCATATTTTATGTATCTTAGGATTATAACATGATTACACTGAATGTTCTAGAACAACCATTTCACTAAGCGCAACCGCTACATTTTCAGAATAAAAAGGTAGAATTTTGCAATAGAGGTACCATAAGAGCAAGTGATAATCTTAACTCAGTGAACCATGCCATTGGCATTGTGCAAATAAACGGCAAGTTATCGACAGAACAGCACTTCAGTAAAGTTCGACTATCAACCAGTGCTGTGCCTAAACTAATAAACAAGCCATACTTTAACGATAGCATATATCTGATACATCGAGTATAAAAACCTTATATTTTTTGCATTACTTTAAATAATCACATGAAACTTTAAAAAGTAATCTCGTGGAAAATCACTCTTAAACAGTCGTTGTCCTTCACGGCCTCTCCGACGAATTACGGTAAACTGTTGATATTTATCTCTAAACCTCTTGGCAGACAACATATATACCGAGCAGAATTTATACAAAACTAAACTGAAGAAACATACAGAACAGAAACGAACTTCCATAAAACAGCAGAAACTGTCGTCAACTCGAGTAAAATGTAGCCGAAATCCAGGATTATTAACGATATTTTGAGACGGTTTCAACCTTTTCAACCAGGAGCAGAGTTGAAACGTTTTTCCAAAGTAGACCACAAAACAATTTCAACCTACCCAAAAATGGAAAAACTAACAATTGGTAACAGAAGTAGCCAAGTATATATAGAAGCCGCGGTGCAAACGGTATGAAAGAAAAAATCACGAAAGAGCGAAAAACATGAACTAGTAGATTAACTGTACAAACTTCTGATCTCGACTATTACTAGCGGCATACATGGACAGCAATCAAGTTATATACAAGGTTCTTTACTGATAGCTCTGTATAACCGAGATAGTTTATAGAAGAACGAATTACTTTTCAGTTTATTCATTCTGCATTGAAAATTAAAACCAGTTCAAAACGTTTTGTTATGTTTATGTTTTCAGTTTTAAGAAGCAAAACCGGTGTGGAAGACTCCAAAGAAAGAAACTGCATGAAAACTAAAGGCAATCTGACAATGAACATTTAACCTGAAAGTAGCGCTTCATGGAAGAAGTAAAAAAGCCTCCTTACTTTACTTGCTACTTATGCCTGAGAACAAATTCACTAGCAGTTATGATTCTTAAGTTTGAACGGTTTACAAGCAAATGTAGGCTCGAGTTCTGGCAGTTTTTTTTAACAACAAAATCTACCCAAGTCTCCATATAGATAAATTTGTAATATTTATATACAACAATTTCACATCCAAACGCGTTACAATGGCGTTAGCAACAAAAGAAAATTATCTGCTTTTCAAACAGTTTATCATGAAACAACATGCAATGATGTATGAACCACAGAAAGCTCATGATTCTGGCGGGAAGATGTCCACCACCATGCTCACTCAGGCGGGAAGATGTCCACCAGCATGCTCCATTAAAAAATTCAGTAGAAGATCTTCATAATATTACACGCGTTACAGTGAATTTAAGCACACTCAAAAAAAAACTTCATTCGTTTGTTAAATCTGGCTGAGAGTTACATGTAGCTTGTGATTACTAAAAGAAAACTTTCTATCGAACAATGAATCTGTCTGACAAGAACAATCCACTTTCATTTGGAAATATTACATAAGAGCCCAAACTGAACACAAGCTGTTTATTTCCAAGTGGCAGTACTGAAAAAATACGTTTCTGCCAATGACACAATTCTACCTCGAGATGTTTGCACTGAATTTCACGACGCAAAAATTCAGTCAAGTTGAAAAAAAGCTGATTGCAAGTGGAATTGCATTTGTTAAAATGCGTTCTCATAATTCATATGGTGTTTATAAATAAAGTTCAAGAACAAATAAAGTTCGTGAAGGCAAAGGACCACTGAATGGAAGTAGTATATATAAACACTGTTAAGCCAAATAACAATGAAATTTTAAAGGCTAGATTTGTTCCGATGTTTCTGTTAATAACCACAAGCTTTTTTTATAAGAACAACTTTATTAAAACGAGGCTCAAATTTGCCAAAATTTAAGAAGAATGTAAGAACAAGCTCAGGCTGAGGCTCGATAACTAGGAACATTTTCCAGGTAGAAACTTGCCCCAAACTCCAGCGTAAGTCAATTTAGCAACACCGTATAAAACACAAAAAGATTCCCTGTAATTTGAGACCTAAAGACTGTTCTACAAACAATGAAAGTGAAGGTACTTCGCCTCCAAGTACAGTTGTACAATACCTGTGCTGTGCGAGGCATTTCGTTTTCCAATGCTTGTTTATATTTTGCTTTCTCTTTAATGTAAACCACTCACAGAAATAAGAAAAATATTAAGAACAAATTGAGGCTGAAGTTGCCCAAAAATTACGAACAATGAGCCTCGGCAAAATTTGCTGGTTCTTTTTAAAAGGCGGGTAGCCGGCTTAGGTGCGATTATATCCTCTATTCGCCGCGTTGCATAATCACGATCGAAATGGTGTGTCATCTGTCCCGCTTGAAGAACCCTAAACTTGGATTTCGCGATGACTTCTTTCCTACGGCTAACTGTGCCTTCTGTACTTATAACTTGTAAGAAAAATTTATCTCCAACTACTTTGACATAAGATTCCGCAGTTTCTCAGTCTTACGAATCGCGAGTTCCCCCGCTAATCGTCTTTATGTTTTTATTGTACCTGACTGTTTTACTTCGGCCTTTACTTTTTCAAGTTTGATGCAAGACTGTCATTGATTATCACACTTTTTAAAATGCTAAGAGATAAGATGAGTCAACAATTATATTGTATTTATATATAATTCTCTTAAAACCCGCCATTTCGACATTTTGCCATTTCGGCAAAACGATGCGGATACGCATTAGCAAGCTGTTAGTTTATCCTCTTGGCCAATCTGGTGTATCACGCCTTCGTGTTTTTACTTTAGTCTTCTTTTGTAAGTTGTGTATTTTATTTTGCATTTTTTCTTTAACAAACAGCCAACGAACCCTCGCGCACGCTGGGAGTGGCGAGATTCGCGAATACCTACATTCGAGGGGAAAGTTTTAAAATTTACACTTCCACCGACAAATGGTAAAATTAATCACACCAACATCCACTTTTTCCGAAACTTTTCTATTCAAACTTTTTAAAATAAAGCACAGCATCTATAGCTTGGCTTCTCACAGAATCTACATGCAGGTTGAAACTGATGCAACTTCCAGCAAATTTCTGTTGTCTTGGGGCTATACCTGATAGGAACTTCTTCTTCCTATCTCTAAAATACAAAACCATTTTTGTTGTCTGTTCTTTGCTTTACTGTAAGAAAAAAATTAAAAAAGTTCTGTTGTCAAACACTATACTTTTTGTAGCTCTTCGAAAGTGTGTAAAGTGTCTCTCCCGTTTCTTTAATTTAGAGGCAATGCAATGTTTATTGAGAAAGTAGCACAACATAGACATATATATGCATGCATCATTCTCAAATACATATGTATACATCATTCTCAATCTCTTTTGGTTATATTCAAAATACAAAAAGCTATAAAAATCTAAAGAATATGTTTGATTGCTTATGAAAGAAAAAATGAACATACTAAGCGTATATAACATATTTAACTTGGGAACTTCGCTAAACAACCAGAAATAAAATGCTAACACTCCAGGTGGCGCGGCATTGACATTTGTTATGTAACAATTTGCAACGGATGCTACAAAGAAACATCTTCATTCTGCGCGCGAGCGACGATGGTATCTTAACTAAAGCTATCCATATCTAGACAGAAGGCTAACAATTTGAAATATTTTCATTCTGTACACAGTTTCTTCAGTAATTCTGCTGGGATTTTGCAATACCGAAGTGATTACACGAATTGGATATGATTGATACAAATCTTTATGCCAAAGCTGAAACAGATCTGTTCGAAGGTATATGAAAACGTTTCAATACAGCTGAGAAAAAACAAACAAACATAATTAAAAGAAAAAAAGGGATAAATGATGCCGACCAAACTGCAAACATCGATCAAATGCAGCATAACGCAATCTCATAAACTGAAGATTTAGTTCAATTGAGTTACATCATTTTACATCTAAACGACCTTCGCTCTTTTTTTGACCAGAACAAATCTTTGGTCTGAGGCCGAATGTTTTAAGGATTTCACTGCCTCTGATGTTCTTAAAATGTTCTTAAACATAGTTGTTAGTACTTACATACATTTGCTGTAAACATTTTCTATTCGCACTCACCAACCAGAAACATAAATACGCTATATTAATTAGCCGCTACCCTGACCAGTAAAGAAGAAATCTAATGACAAACATTAAGGATTTGTTTGCAATGTCGACAATAAAAGTTCGCCGCCTTTCCTCAGCCTCGGGTATGTTCTTAGTATTCTTAAATTTTGGGCGTTTTTTAGCGTCACATTCTCACAAAAGGTTTAAAACTTTACCTTTACTCATCAAGCTTATTTATCAGACGATATAAGTCGGAACATTACAAACTGTTTCAAAGAATCGTGCGAAAAATGAGTAAAATTATAAGTCGAAAAATACTTTCCATGGAAAACAAAGTGACCGGAACACGAAACTAGAAAACCGCAATTAAAAAAGACGAGAGTTTGAACACGAACTAACTCGAATAGTAAACCTTATCCGACAGCAAAACATGTACACACTTGAATTAAGTCATATGATAAGCAGGAAGTAACGTGTTCTGTGCCAACTAACCTTTTCCAAGAGAAACAAGCAAAAAAAAGTTGACGCGTATAATTCAGGTCGATATGTCAAACCGGTTCAATAAAAAAATCTAAAAAATGCGTTTGCGAGCCATGCCATACGAAAAACAAAAAAAAAACCCCTTGCAATGCCTTTTCTTCGATGTCTTTTCTTGCCTTCAAATGATGTATTCTACTCTAGCAAAATGGCCGTCCATTTTAATTTCTGCGAAACATGGGCATCAAAGCGGCAAAATTCACGACTGTAGTCTGAGCAATATTCAAGGACAAAGCATTTTCAAAGACAACACAGCAAAAATGGTATTATTTCTCAGTGAATTAACAAAAAACTGAAATATAACAGCTTCTATTTATATTATGAAATTATATTTTGTATGTTAACTGTTACCAAATTTTCTCTAACCACACACTGCTGTAACTGTGTTTATGTTTGTGTCCTCACGACGTTTCAGAAACTACAGGTCCCACTTCAGGTGAGTCTTTGACGGAAAACCTCTTCCACAATCTACCTAAATATATTTCGCATAATCTAGAGAGATCAATACCACTAAGAATACTTCAAGATTAAGAGAAATAATTTGTATCAAACTTCAAACATTGACTACAAATATTGGTAATAAAGTCTGAAGTGTGTTTCTATTTGTTTTTCGTCCTATTTGTCAATACCATTATAAGATAATAAATGTTGTATTCTCGGAGCGATCGTCTTCAACCTGTGACTTGAGCAATATTTTGAAATATATCACCCCTGATATCACCCTACACATTTTTAGTCAAGAGAAATTTCCTATTTCTTACCGTTTTCCAACTAAAAACTTCGATTTCCTGTAAATTTAGCAATAATCTTTAGACTTAGTCTTTGAGCAAAACTTCTTCCGCAGGCGATAAAAACTTTCTCGACAAGCGCTGGCATGAACATTCAACTAACATAATGGGTGTTCAATAATGTGCAAGACTTTTAAAGGATATAGAAGTAATAAAACTGTGATTAATTAATCGTTAACGTATTACCAGTTTAACCGACGAAGATCAACAACTGAAATGTGAGAGTTTATGCGAAAGGCATTTTCATAAATCTCACTGCCGCCTACGCCAAGCGAATGCTAGTCTTCTAGTATGGGAACTTATCAATGTTACTGCACGATCAATGACACAAATTCTGCAGTTTGTTCGTAAATGCAGGCTTTCCCTAGCAAAAATCACGAAATGTGAACGGTTTTCTTTACTGCGTTCGAAACATTCGAAATTGGTATTATTTGAACAAATAATAATAGTAGTAGTAGTAGTAGTAGTAGTAGTAGTAATAGTAATAGTAATAGTAATAGTAATAGTAGTTATATTAGAAAATAGTAGTAGTAGTAGTAGCAGTACCAGTAGCAGAGAAGTAATAGCAGTAGTGGTAGTAGTAGTAGCAATAGTAGTAGTAGTAATAGTAGTAGTAATAGTAGTAGTAGTAGTAGTAGTAGTAGCAGCAGCAGCAGCAATAGTAGTAGTAGTAGTAGCAATAGTAGTAGTAGTAATAGCAGCAGCAGCAGTAGTGGTAGTAGTACTTGTGGTAGTGGTAGCAGTAGTAGTAGTAGTAGTAGTAGTAGTAGTAGCAGCAGCAGCAGCAGCAGCAGCAGTAGTAGTTGTAGTAGTATTAGTAGTAGTAGTAGTAGTAGCAATAGTAGTAGTAGTAGTAATAGCAGCAGCAGCAGCAGTAGTGGTAGTAGTAGTAGTGGTAGTGGAAGCAGTAGTAGTAGTAGCAGCAGCAGTAGTAGCTGTAGTATTAGTAGTAATAGTAGTAGTAGCAGCAGCAGCAGTAGTAGTTGTAGTAGTAGTAGTAGTAGCAGAAGCAGCAGCAGTAGTAGTTGTAATAGTAGTAGTAGTAGTAGTAGCAGCAGCAGCAGCAGCAGCAGCAGCAGTAGTTGTAGTAGTAGTAGTAGTAGTAGTAGTAGTAGTGGTAGTAGCTTTTTTTGCGCCGCACGCATAAATTATCTTAGGACGACGTCATACCTAAAAAGTGCAATGTTATCCCTCATGAGTAAAATGTGCCGCACGCAAAAATTATTTTGGGATGACGTCATACTTAAAAGTGCAATGTCATCGCTCATAAATAAAATGCGCCGCACGTATAAATTATTTTAGGATGACGTCATACTTAAAAGTGCAATGCCATCGCTCATAAATAAAATGCGCCGCACGTATAAATTATTTTAGGATGACGTCATACCTAAAATGTGCAATGTCATCTCTCATGAATAAAATTGAGGATTCTTTTGTTTTTGGTCGATTGCATCATCATGTGTAATGTTTTCACCATGATGTCATGTTTCTATTTTATTTCGTTACTGACACTATAAAGTTAGCGAAGCCAGGGTGTACTGACATTTCAGAATTCGAAAAATTTAGAGATTTTATGTTATTTCAGTCAATGAGCCATAAAGCTTATGCAAATCGAAGCAAGAAGTAAAATCGCAGAAATAATAAGTACGTTAATCCTCTATTGTTTTGTTATGAATAGATGTTGGGAAGACTTTTAAACGAGTGTGCACGGGGTTGTCTTGGGCAGTGGTCCAGAAGAAGGCACAGAATCGAGGGGTTTGAAGATCTAACTAGAGACCTTATATGCCCATTGGCACCCAAAGAGCTGATGATGATGATGATGATGATGATAGTCTATCTATATAGTCTATATATTATTATTATTATCATCCTAATATAATTTATGCGTGCGGCGCATTTTATTCATGAGGGTGACATTACTCTTTTTAGGTATGACACTTTATGTGTAGGTTGCGAACTCATCACAAACAACACACAGCCATTTTTAATAGATAAAATTGAGGTTTATTTGGATAATAATAACCCATACAAACAAATAGCAACAAATGATACATTTCGGAAATTTATCATATTTTAATTTGAAAAATTCCAAACAGATTTACAATTTCCTGAAGTGCGGTAACTTAACAGAAGCTTTTCTTAAACAGTTCATCAACTTCTTGAACAAAATCAAAGGCCCTGTGAGCCAATTCATGGATGATCAAAGCAAGGGCCCGTTCCGAAAAAACAGCCCGCGACTTTTCACGATACTTTAGTTGTGATCCCTGCTCGTCAATCGCTACTTGAAAAGCAACGATATGTATGCGTAGGTACAGCGGGCACAAACAAATCTTGTAAAATAGGTTCAAAACTAGTGTAAACATAAACCTACGCTTGCCTCTTGCCTCGTGGTGAAATTCACAACAGCACCCAAAAAGTCCTCATGTGTTAGAAATCCGTGACGTATTAAACATTAAATAGTTTTAGCAATTCGAATGCAATTCTCGGCATAGCCTGGTGGTTAGAGCATCGGCTTTAGTACATCAGCTTGGGAGGTTAATGGTCGTGAGTTCGAACCCGGGTTGAGAGATTTAAAGAAAAAGTTTTTTCCTTGTAAACTTATAGTTTAAAGTTTAATGCCGAGTGAGTGAGTGAATGAGTGAGTGAGTGAATGAGTGAATTCACCTCACTCCTATACTGACGTCATCCATGAGGTAAAAATGCTACTTACGAACACCAAGACGTATGCGTTCTCGATGTAACCAAAACCGAAGCTAAAAAAAAACGAATTAAGGTGGACAACGGCCAGCTGTAATCACCTTTCGGTCAGATTTGAGGTTTGAATTCAGTAAGCGTTTATAAGATAAACGCGAAGTTAGATATTGAATTCTAAACGCCGAGAAAAGCTTTACGGCTCTATGTTATTCAAACATTTATTTCTCGCGCTTTAAACGCGCTGCCACATTTTCTTTATCATCTACCGCAACAAAATAGAGACTATCAAAACAGGCGCCGTTAACTTTTCCCCATTTTCATTGAAACATGTTTAAGTCGGCAAACGTTTGTCCAAATGTTAAAAAATGCTGCCGCAACAGGGTATACGCATCTACGATAATTCCAACCTAAGGGCGTACGCATCTACGATAATTCCAACCTAGGAGTGTACGCATCTACGATAATTCAAACTTAGGGGTGTATGTATCTACGATAATTCCAACCTAGGGGTGTACGCATCTACGATAATTCCAACCTAGGAGTGTACGCATCTACAATAATTCAAACTTAGGGGTGTACGCATCTACGATAATTCCAACCTAGGGGTGTACGCATCTACGATAATTCCAACCTAGGAGTGTACGCATCTACGATAA
>JAOEJH020265148.1:0-13341 GCA_025448215.2 Palythoa grandis
ATTTTTGTTCCATATAGTAGTGATATGGAATGATGCTTGCTACAAGTCATTGATGCAAAAGGAGTGCTTGCACAAGCAAGATGAAAAGATCACAAACTGTTTCTTTGTGGTGTTTTGATGCTCTCATCAACTCACAATTGATGAGAGACACTCTGACGCTTTTAAATTTCTAAATGATTTTTTGCTTCCTCAATCCATTGCTTCCATTCATACAATGGAATCTGACAACAATCTCTTCTTGACCAGCCGAAGGCCCGAGCAAGCAAGGCGCATTCTACAACGCTCACTCGGTAGTAAGCTTTCCCGCGTTATCGTCAAGTAGTTTTGCCAGTATGTCCATGAGGGCAGGGAAGTCAGTTTTGAGGTTGATTTTTTTGATGATGTCAAAGGGAATGCCTGATTGGTGGGATAATACACCTAGCATTGTTTTGAATTGCTGAGTTTTTGTTGCACTTTCATGATCAATAAGATCGGGATATTCAAGCATCAATTCTGCAGTGATGTTCTCATTAATATTGATAGCAGAAATGGTGCCTTGTTCAGTTTCAATTGGAGTTTTTAGATTGTACGTGATCATGTCACACCTCGTCAATTCTAACTGCTTGAAACTCCACGTCTGAAGAATCGCCACCTTTGATTGTGATCTCCTTAGCGCACCAAGCTTCCGATGCAACAAGGCTGAATCCATTGTCGCCTGTAATTGTGATGCTAGCGGATACAATTTTCTCAATTTGGGAAGGCTTTAAGGAGTTTGAAAATCTTACCTTGCATTTGATGGTTGGTGATGTTGTGTTTTTGTGTTCATATCCTAATACGCCCGTATCTCCAACAACAGCAGTACGATCAAACCCTGCTGTTTGAATTTCCGTATCTCCCACGGTCGGTAAGACTCCAATTCCGTCTACATCTACCGTAAGCTTGCCAATATATCGTGCCATTTAATCCTTTTTGAATAAGTATTTAAATTTTGTTAAATCTTCATTAAACGATGAATGAAGAGCGAACCGCAAGAACGTCAAATTGATTGACAAGATTCGGCTTATCATTAATATTAAGTCGGTTTTTGTTGGATGCGTCTCTTTCAACAATGATCGAGTCTTGATAAGATGCCATGTCTTCAACCCAGCCTTTTGCAATCATTTGATTATATAAGGCGATCAGCTCTCCTTTTGCCTTTTTTGGCGTGATCAAAATAAGTCCTACTGATGCTGGATCATCATCACCACGAAGCAATGCCCTGCTGTACTTTCTCAAGAAAAGCGATCGTTGTTCATATCTAATTCGCTCCAGTGTTTCGGGGGTGTTAATAGACAGGTAAGCAGTATCTGCAATACCTGATGCGTTGGTTTGATAAGTTGTGATGATCTTGTCAATTAAGACTTGGTTTGCATTATTGATCTTATAAGTTGAAATTCCATCAAAAAGCAAAATTTCTCTTTCTGCAAAATCAAGAATGTTAGCAGTAGTAGGGGCATTGATCCCTACTAATCGTAATCCTTTGAGCGGCATAGCAGGGTTATTAACAAGACTCGATGACGCTTGCGATGCTAATGCTGATGCAATCACGCCTTCTAGTTGGTTGTTTTTGATTCCTATTGCTGCAATGTGTGGTGAGTTCTTGCTATTTCCCCATGTAGTCAGTTCTGCCTGTGTTCCTTGTACTGCAACAAAAGCTCTTGCTCCAATTTGTCTTGTTGCAGAGTAGCGTGATGCCAGTTCATTGGTCAGTTTTTTGACGTTTTCGTTGTCAACAAAAGGACAAACAAAGTAGTTGATCCACTCATCGCCAATTGCAGTAAATACAGCACTGATGTCAGGGTCGCCTGATCCTGCTGTTTTGCTTGCGATGGTGATTCCTGTCAATCCTTTGGGAATGGTGGATGTTAGTTCAATGCTTGTTTTTGTGCTGAATGCGCCTTTGTTTTTAGTTGTAACATCAACCGCGGCAGCAGTAGAAGTTGCTGTAACAGTTAAGTCTGTTTTTGCATTGATAGCATTTTTGATTGCGGTTGCATTGGCGGTCGCATCGCCTATGACGTTTTTGATTTGAATTTTTTCACCTGCTATATAAAAATCTAGTACTTTAGATTCTGTGGCAGTTCCTGCTACTGTGATTGTAGAAACTTGTGCAACTCCTGTTTCAGCAATAGCGATGGCTTGAAGCTCCAAGGCTTGCTTGTTTTGAGCAAACCACGACTTCAGCATCACATGCAAAAGCGATCCTGCTCCAAACAAAGCTCTTGCTTGATCAACTGAAGTGATTGCAATTGGCTTGTTGTTGTCTGCTGTTCCTTGTGAAGTTTTATGTCCAATCAATAACGCTTTGAAAGTTTGAACGCTTGATCCTGCTCCAGAGGCATCAAACTCTACATATATACCAGGTGAGCGTAAATTGTTGGGAATGTCTACATATTGAATTGCCATGCTATTTTCCTTGTTTTGTGCTTTCTTTTGATTTTTCTTGTGCCTCCAAAACGTCTCCACAAGCTAGACGTCTTGCCCAATAGGTGTTGATTTCTTTTTCTTCTCCCTCTTTTTCAAGAGGTTGCATTGTTTGCGGGTCTCTGACAATGAGACCTTCTCTGGGTTTGAGCTTTTTCATGATTTTATTTCTGTCTCAAGAATTGTTTGGTTTTGTTTTGTTTTTGAATCAATATTGATCTGTTTTAATTCTTTATCGTCAAATTCTTTGACGATAAAATTTTCATAAACACATTGAAACTCGACCGCATATACCGATACTTTCATTTTTGAATAATCTCCATTGAAGAGATTTTTAATGCTGGCTTGCGTCGGCTCTTGATCGATTCGTCCTATGTTCAAGTCGTCTAATTTTTCAGCAATTTGAGCTGCTAATAACAATGCAGCGTCATTGCTGGTGAGTTTTCCCTGTTGATTAGAAACGACAAAAATGATCCAAGTCGTCACAACATCGAAGTTGTCATTTTCAACAGCGTTTTGGAGAGAAACCAACGCCACGGGCGATGTCATGTTTTCTTGCTTCAATATTTCTGGCAATAATTGACCAGAAAAGCTTTGTATCTTCAATGGTAATTTGTCTTTTTCTTGAATCTTTAATTTTTCAATCTCTTCAATGAGTTTCTTTTTGTGCTGTAGCATTTTTTTATTGATTCAAAATGTCTTCAATGGCATTGATGATCTCTTGTTCATTGGATTGATTTAGTCCGATGAACGGACGTGCAGGAATATTTTTCTTTTTAAATCCAAATTGATGTTTTGCTGAATAATCACGCCCTGTTTTTGTTTTGATTTTCGATGAATTAATGCCCACGGTAGCTTGGTTTTTGCCAATTTCTGCCTCAATAGATTGCAAAAGCAATCCAGAATCTTGTAAAAGCGACTTGCCACTCGGTCGTTTTGCTGCGTATTTTTTGCTCCACCTTTTCCATTTTTTGCCGTCAGGGGCAGTTTCAGAATCAAACCGCTCTCGCGTTTGCGTTTCAATTTTTCCCGCGGCATCTTCAAGAATTTCTTCTTGTTTGTCTTCATCAAACGCTTGGTTAATCGCAGTAGCTACCTGCTCATAGTGATCAAGATTAATCGTGAATGACAGCGTCATGACTGATCATCTCCATCGTTCAGTTTTGCCAGTTCTTTTTTTGCGCGTTTCAATTCCAAATTGTCTGCCATTACTTGAAAGGATTTGTTTTGGAGTGGTGTTTTTTCAATAACTTTTCTGATCTCTTTGATTGTCTTGCCCGCTGTAATCAAAGGAGCGCCAAGTCCAAATCCCAGTGCTGTTGCCACCGTTCCTGCTCCAATCAACACACTTGCCCAGTCCACACTACTGGCAAATTGCAAAAACTCTGTCATTTTTTCTTGCTCCTTCGTTTTTTGGTTTTCTTGCTTTGATGAGTCGAAATAAATTGATCAAATGAATTGTCTTTGAATATATGATGCGGTGGTATCCTGCCAAAAGCCGATTGACTAAAAGCCGATCCAAGTAATAATGATGCTAATAATTTCGTCTTCATGTCCAGATTCCTGTTTTCATTTGTTTTGCTAGTCTTTTCGATCTTTCTGGTGTTTGCTTTCTCCAACGTGAATCAAGCATCTCTTCACTGGCTTTTGTGTAGTGTTTGTTCTCAATTGCGTTCCACATTTTTTTAAATTTCATCAATCCACCAAAACCAAGTTGAAAGCACATTTGAATCAATACGCTTTGCCTTGCTGTGTTTAAACCCTCAAAAACTTCAATCGTTTGAAGACGATACGTGATATTTTTTAAATCGTTGTTTAGTAAAATTTCCGCTTCTTCTTGTGTGATTCCGTTGCTTTCTAAATTCCTGCCATACCCAATAGTCAACTTTCCACTGGTGCAATGGTAAGGTTTCAATTGCAATCCTTCGTCTTGTTTGATCTGCTTGATTGTTGACTTCATATGATTCGATCTCCTTGATATTGAGGATTTTGGCTCTCTGTGAATGCAGACGAATCAATGGCATCGATGCCAACTAAGTCAAGATTTCCGTCTTTGATTTGCTGCAGGGAGTTGATTGCTGCGTGGTATCTCTGGTAAGAGGGCGAGTCTGAATCTAGCACATCGGCAGACAAGCGATATTTTGCAATATCGCAAGCAAGCGCTTTTAAAAAATAAGGAGGCGTTGCAATGGGCAATACGTATCTCTCATTGAGATGCGTATTAATGAGTGCATCTGCATCTGCCAGTGCAGAGGTAACTCTGTCAGTATCTTCAGTGCTTGATCCATCACTGGCTAATTTTTGGGGTAACCAATCTACTCCCCAACGTTTGACGATGTCATCACGAGACGCATAGCTCATCAGATCACCTTGCATGAGATGTTGTCGTCGTCTTCATAGGCTTTGATTTGCTCATCAATTTTAAGCTCTTCGCCTTCCAACGTGAAGGTTTGCTTTTTGCTTTTGATCTCGATCAAAGGATTGTCTTCAGTTGCAATTTTTTCTCCGTTTTTTGTGCCACGATAAAAAACCTGACCGTCTTGCAATCCTGCATATGACAGTTCTACTTGCACCTTTTTTATAACTTGTTTTGAGTTTTGTTTTGGTGTTTCTGGTGGCGTCTCTGGTGTTGTTTCTGGTTTATTTTTTGACATGTTTGTTTTTTTGTTTTTTGGTTTTTAAGCTAAGTAGGGGCTAATGACTAGCTGCAGTCCAATGGTCGCTCCAATGTTGGTTGCTCCTGCACTATTGATCGGGGCCGCTACTACTTGCCTGGCAACCTTCTCAAGAGATGGCGGCACAATAATATGAGTAGGATTGACACCTATTGGCGATTCTCCATCTTTCTTAAGTCCTCTCATTGAGGCAACGGCATTAAAAAGTTCAGCTTCTGACAATGTTTGCTTGCTCATATAAGCAGCTTGCCAGAACGCATAACCTGCGTTGCATCTTCTTGACAATCCGATTTGGATTTTGTCCGTCGTAAAGACTGGGTCTTGGTTTGTTGCCGTAACAGCATCGAAGCGAGTCGGCTGCCGCACTTGAAAAATAAAAGGCTTTCTGACCGAGGAGCTTAAATCGAACAAATACCACGGTGTGCCGCCTCCACCGCCTTTATTGCTTTGATTGGATGCCGTTCCTGTTCCATCGTTTTTTGGATATAACGGGTGATCGGTATCAAAAAAATACTGTCCATCATAGCCTTTAGTAAAGTCTCCAATTTTCAGAAGTGCAGCGATCAATTTTGTTTGCTGAAGCCTTGAGGCTTCACCAATCATCCTGCCTTGCATCATTCCCATGTTGGTTGCGTTTGTAATGTCATCCTCGATAGAATCTCTGCTAATCTCAATTGTCGCCTCAAACTTCTTATTCGGGATCGTGAAGGCATATTGTTTCAAGTTCTTTTTGTCTCTGTTGCCTGTCCATTCTTTAAATTCTGGCATGCTACCAAGGAACGGATACACATTTGACAAGCTTCCTGATCTTGTCTCATATGCTAGGATATCAAGATCGGGTGTTGCTGCTTGATAACCTTGCTCAACTGCAAGATTAACTTCTTTCATGAGTGCATCGACTGCACTGTTAAAATTCATTGCCATTTTTAGTTTCCTTTATTAATATTGACTTCGATTGCCGATTCTTCGAAAAACTTTTTTGAGTTGTTTTCTTTTGTTTCTTCAGGTTTTCCTGTCAGCTTCTCACTCTGCAGTGACTGTTTCAATTCCTCGTCAACAGAGGGTGGTTTGAGTTTTTCCTTTCTTTTTTCAATCACTTTTTCAAATCTTGAAAGCGTCCCTTCGCTTTGAATTGAAGAAGTGAAAAATTCTTCTTCTTCCTCATCAATCAAGTTTTCTTTTTTTGCGTTTGCAATTTTTTCTTGCAATCTGTCTTTGAAATGCCTTTCTTTTTCAGATTGCAAGCTTTGCTCGAGTTCCTCCTTGTCTGTTTGTAATTTCTGAATTTGTGCTTGTAATTCAGAAATCTGTATTGCCTGATCTGTGAGCTGTTTTTGTTCTTCTGTTGTTAATGCCATGTTTTCCTTTGTTTGTTCGTTGTTGAGTTCTTGAATGTGAATATTTGGAATGTTAACAAGTCCTGCTGTTCTGATCATTTCGATTCTGTCAGTCGCAGGATTTTTCAAAAATTCAGGCGATAAATATTTAAATTTCTTGCTTTGGACAAGTTCTCTGCCTTCTTCAGTCCACTCGATCTTGCCTGTGATCTGGTCGTCTTCTTCTTGCAATTCAGAAATCCAACCTACTGCACGTGCAGCATCATCGAAGGCATTGTGATGACCCACGCCGACAGGAATATTTAGCCCTCTTTCATTGAATTTTTGTAAAATCATTTTTCTTGATTTTGCATCTGCAATGAGATTTCTGTTGTCTCGTGTTTGTAGTTTTCCGCTTTTAAGTGGTCTGGGAACGATGACCACTCGCTCTTGCAGTTGCTCGCTATTAAGTTCTATTAGCATTTTTTAATTGTCTTTAAATGAAATTTAAATCCATATTAAAATTGATGGAATCATTAGTAAAATAAATCTCTTGAGTGTTTTTATTGCTCTATTGCTTGTGCTTGTGATGCAGCATTTTTTTCTGCTGCTACCCAGTCGCTGCCAAGTTTGACTTCGTAATTGCTCCATTGTGGAATTTCAATTCTGCCTTCATCACCCGACAAAAACAAAAAACACCGATCAAGCTCTTTATCATATGTGAATCCTTTGACTTTGACGCTTTGCCATGGATATTCTTTTTTAATTTCTTTCTTAAAAAATCCAACTTTTTCAGTTGTGTATCCAATTTTTCTATAAGAAAAAACAAAATTCATGCTGTTTTCTTCCTTTTTTTCTTATCAAGAAAATTTTTGATTCCCCATATGATCAAACCTCCTACAATGAGAGCAGGGATTGCCTCTGGGTGAAGATGTGGCAATGCGTCAAGGTGTGCTAGTGTCATTTTCTGCCCTTTTTGTTGATCATGTTATGTTTTTAAAGCATTTGAAATTCACCCAAAATTTAACCCCTTTTGGATTGATCTTTTGTAAGTTCCATCGGCATTGAAGGCGTGTTGAATTGTCATGATACTCCTGTAATTAAGGTGTTGGTATGTTGTTCATTTCTATTGCTTTTTCTATGATTTCCCCTCTTTTTAGGGAGTCTAATTTGATAGCTTTCGGATAGTCTCTGATTTTTTGGCGGTATGCTTGGGCACGCTTACGCTTCGTGTCAGATATATTAATATCTGCCAATTGCGTCCAATCTGTATTTATTAAGAGCCCATCTCTGAAGGCTCTAAAAATATCCCTCGCTTCTTCATCTGTTCTCGAGTTCGCTTCGAATAGTTTTTTTACGTAGTCGTCGTTTCCCATTTTTTGCTCCTCATCTAACTTTGATTAAAAAAACAACATTGAAATATCGCGGTATGTGCGATATGGCTGTGTTTCTAAAAATTCCATCTCCTGTATAGCCAGTAAAATCTGCTGTCTCGTGTGAGGCGTTGCTTGACGCCGTCATGCTGTCATCCATTGCTTCTGCTATGATGGACATGCTTCTGTCGCTCCATGTGCTTCTGTATCTATTTTTTGTCCAGTATGTCTTGTGTGGGCTCCACGCAAGATAAGTGTTCAAGAGGGGATTTGCACCGCTTGATGAAAAATTAACGCCATGCGAATGTGGCATTGAATGCTTGTGACCCATATTGTGAACATGATCTGGTAAATTATCCTTGATAATTGTAAAAGATTCAGTCCCTCCTGTTGATCCTGAAGAAGACGCTCCACGCAAAAACCGACCATCAGTCAAGTATGGCAGTCTTTGACCATTGACTGGGTTGGTAGCACCATCGCATCGCATCCAGCCGCCTGGTCCAATTGTTCCACTGCTAGGCAGTGCTGTTGCTCCGCTCATATTGGCATGCACGGCAATGATAGCTCCGACTGGAGTATGATCAGACAATGTTTGCTTGGTGTTTTGTGAAAGGTGGGTGATATATCCAAGCACTCCCGTGTTGATGAAATGATTGTTAGCAGTAGTTGCAGGTGCTACCACATCCACAGACACCAAAGTTACAAAGTCTGGTGCGCTTCTGCCACTGGGCATTGTCACAGCAAAAGCAACGCGGCTCACTCTTCCTTTGTTTGACAGAGGGCATCGATAAACTCCAACGCCTCTGAAAAAATCCCGCCCTCCTTGTGTATACATCAAAGTTTGCCTGGTCTCTGAATCTGTGATTTCTGTTCCTGTTCTGTTATTTTCCAGTCTGACTGATATATCTTTACCCACTGGGCAAGAATAGAAACAATGATAGCGCAATGTAGCACTATGATTAGTCGCCACCATATCTGTAGGATTGTGAAAAAACCTAACTTTGCTTGCGTGCGTCGCTTCAAGCACCCAAAACGGCACTTCGTGAAATTCTGACGGCAATATATAATCTTTGACGGTTCTGTGGTGCAGCGGTGCACCTGGATCAGCAATCACTGCAAGGTTGGTGCTGGTGCTGGCGTCATACTCACCTGGTTCGCTTCCGTAAACTTCTGGCACTGTGATGGTCATGCCTCTGCTGATGTCTTCTTGAGTGTAGCTAAGATTGCCAATGCTTCCTGCATTGATGAATCGCTCTGTTGCCTCGGTGCCTGTTGGCACAATCTCTACTGCTAATGCAGAAATGAAGTCATCACCAGTTCTACTGCTAGGCAATGCAATTTCAAATGAAAGTCCTTCTGGTCTTTTTTGTGAAGCGATGGGGCAGGCAAAAACCGCAACCCCTTTAAAAAACTTCCTGTCTCCACCAAACGAGCTACTTCCTCGATCATGGATAAACAGCATATGCAGTTCTGTGCTAGCTCCTTTTAGTCCTACGTTTGGTTTGGTTTTGTCAAGTAATCTAATAGTAGGAGTGCTAGAAGCAGGGCAAGAAAAAAAGCAAGATAGTCTAATGGTGGCAGTAGCATTAGCTGTCACAAGATCGCTTAAATGCGGAACGGAAAATCGCATTGTTGCGGGTTGCGATGCTGTGATCTTCCAAAACGGTACGCCCTCATATTCATACGGCAGGGCAAAAGTAGTCATCGTCTCCCTATGCTCTGGATCGCCTGTCCTGTATAATTCAGAATTAGCAGAGGTGAGATCATGCTCTCCGCTTCTGATTCCAAACAATTGAGGCTGTCTAATCACTCCGCCAGCATGCGTTGGATTGCCTTTTGTCAATGCTTCGGCTAGTTGGTTATTGGTATTTTCTAGTGGCACGCCGCCCAGTGCTATGATGGCATGAATCACCTCTTGCACCAGTGCATTGAGTGTTTCTGCAGGTATGTATGATCCTGATTCTCCTGTCTGGGGGTTAGGATTAACAAACGCTCCATTCTTCAATCCGACCCAGCTATGAGATTTTGGATAGTCCATATTTTTTTGTTCTTTTTTTGTTGGGGCGTCCACCCCAAGGAGAAAAAAAGAGGCAGACAAAAACAGAATAAACAAACAAAAAGATTCAGTAAAATAAAGACTTTGATTGACTTCTTTTTTCAAGAATATTGAAAGACAACCGAACGTGTTGCAAGAATAACCGATCGTATTTTTTGCTCAAAAAAATCTTTTTCTAATTTAGGAGGTTTAGCAAGAACAATGATTTTTAAAAAATTGTTTTGAAAGGCGGGAGTAGAGAACGGATCACCACATCTTGACTTGCCACATTCTAGCAATGGTGCAATGGTGTTACCCCATTCTAATTGAATGGCAGAATCCATTGCTCTTGCTAATCTTTTTATATCTTTTTCAAAAAACTTTTTCAGTTGCAGCAAGATTGCTGTTCTTTTAACCTCGATGGGTTCGAATTCCTCTACTCCTGCTTGTGTCCACTTGATCCATTGATTGATGGTTCTATTGCATGTGCCAGGATCAGCCTCTTCAATCGATTGCATCAAAAACGTATCCAGTCTTGCAATTTCTTCTGAAAAACCTAGTAAAAAAATAGACAACTCGCTTTGAGGATCGGTTGCATCCCAGTAATCGCCACTGGGAAGCAATGCCTTGAGGGCGCTATGGTAGTTGTTGATTTTTGACATTTAATATTTTTTAAAATCGATTCCCTTAAATCTTAAGGCGGTGGTGTTGGCAATCACGACATCAGCGGGTGCATGAGCAGCAAGGGAGCTTAAATTGTCAACTGCATTCACAGGGTAGAGATATTTGAGGTCCTTAGTTGCTGTCAATCCTGGTATGTTGTTGATGGTTTGTGCAATCACAATGGTGGTGAGTGTTTCTCCTGGTGCGGCTCCATTGACTAGGTTGTTTAACTCTGATGCAATGGATCGCCTAATGAAGCTTGTATCAGGTTGTATTGCAATACGTATGGCAAAAAACCTTGGAGCTAATGCCACGACTTTATATCCTGGTGGCGTGGTTGTGCCATCCGGTCTTTGACCTGGCAATAAATAAATTGGAGAATCATTTGCAATGGCATCAAAAACTTTTTTGACAACTCCAGAAGGCGGGAAGTTCTCACTGCTTTTGTCTTCATCTCCTGTGCCAATGCTGACCTGAAGCGTTCCAATGTTGTCAACATTGGGAAACTCCCATGCTCCTGTGATGCTAGAATCAGCAGCCCTTGCCCATGCTGCAAAATCACCCTTTTTGCCGTATGCGATTTGCGTTGCTGTGCGATTCAAAACTCTTGATCTCAATGCTTCAAAAGTTTCTGCATCTGCACCACCTGTCAAATCTTCTGAAATGACGCCTTTGTCAAGTAAATAATTATTGCCACCAAATGAATAAGGAATCGGAGTCTTGATCTGAATAGGTGTTGATTTTTTTAAATTAGATGCTCTGCCTGTGGCAGCGGCTCTAATGGAAATTGCAACCTTGCCTGTGTTTTCGGTAGCATCTGCGATAACCTCAAATTCCAATCCTGATCCTTGGGCTACAACAATTGTACCACGTGGAATCTGTGCCGATGATCCTGTTTGTGCTGCGATTTCTGCTTGCCCGCTGGCATATGTGGCAGGTTGCAAGTTGTATCCTCTCCACTGCCCTGCACGAAGTAAATGTTCAAAATCTGCCGTGTCAGGAAACAACTGATCATCAATCTTTAGACCGAAAGAATACAACGACAACAACGATCCTGCTATTGTAGAGTGCAAAACAACAAGACGTGAATATGTCAAGGGATCAATGTCAGGAATCCGTGCGACAAGGGATGCATTCAATCTTGCTTGAATCTCTTCCAGCGTCGGAGGTGTAAGTGCAACTAGCTCTGCCATGGTATGCGAATTTGTTCAAGGTTGTTTTTTGTTTTAATCGTGATTAAAAAGCTGTTCAATTCATGTTTAACCTCGATTGAAGATGCAATATTTCTTTCAATTAAGGCATGCAATGCCTCCTCAATCATACGTTTTGCACCTGCAATATTACTTGCAGTTGCAGGGGCGGGGTAAAACTTCCAAAGGTTGCTTTTAAACTCATTTTCAATCAATGAATTGCCCCAGAATCCTCCTGATCCTGCTGCATCTCTTGCATTGGTGAATAGAGTTTGCATCACTGCTTCTGTCAGTGCGTTTTGTCCGAATCTCATTTTATTTTAATAAAAAATCAAGCGGAGTTTGCGCTGTAGGAGGTGGTACAGCAGTAGGATTCTCTGCAGCAATTTGTGCAATCAATGCCTGTAATTTGGCATTGAATGCTGTCAATGCAGCGCCACCAGAACCTGGAGCAGTCAAGGCGGCTGTACTTGCACCTGCGAAAAATTTCAAAAACTCATTCATTATATAATATATTTGCGTCTTTTCTTGATTTAGCCCTGATAAATTCAGTGCTACTGCATGATCAAGCTCTCCTGCAGGTACCAACAATAACATGTCTTGATTGCTTTGCGGTTTTGTTTTCAATCCTGAAATGTGGATAACTGGAACATCGGTCAATGTCTGATTGCCAAGTGTGATTGTTGCTAATTCTGAAGAGGTGGCACTTTGGCATTTTCCTCTCAAGAAGATGCTCTTAATCCTTGTATAGATGTCTGCAATCATTGGTACGCCTCCAGTTTTTTTAATTCTAATTCGCTTTTTGTTCCTTCTTGAGATGCCTGCATTTTGACTTTAGCTATCAGGTAACTTCCTGTGATCTGCATCTCATCAATGGAGACGCTCAAGATGGTATTGATCTGCCAGTGCTTGCCGCTTGTCATTTGTACGCCTTGCACAACAGCCCTGATCACTTCGCTCTCTCCAATCATGCGTCTTTTGATCCAGTCTGCTTTGTCTTGACAAGATTCTTGATCATGGGAGTTGATGCTTTCCTGCTTGATTCTTGTTCGTTTGATCTGGCTGTCTGTTGATTCTCCAACGTAAGATTGTCCAATCAAAGATTGCCCTTGTACGACATATTTTGAAAATCTTCTGCTGTGATCTTCGATTTTTTCAATTTCTTTGATGTTATCTTTTGTCAATGTGACGCCTGTGTGTCCTATTCCTGCTTTAGTGATGATCAGTTTTCCAAAAGAATCTGTAACCAGCATGCACTTTCTTCTTTTTGCTAATTTGCTTAAATAGGCAAAAATGCTGTCGTTTTGTATTCTAGGATTTTCGAATCCTTTTCCTGTGATGGTGTTATTGATGATGCTAATGCCATAAGGAGAGCAGAGTATTGTTGCAATGTCTTCTAATTTTGCGCCAGATGGAAAAGTGGCACTACTGGAACAGTCCACAATGTCTGCTGTTTTCGATCTACCTGAAACATCAAGCGTGACTCCATCAGCACTTGCCTTGATTGTTGTTTTGTCAACGTAGCCCGTTAGACAGACTTGATCATGTGCAAGAACTTGACACAATGCCCCTGCTTCTGGGGGTTTTTGATCTGCTTCAACAGAAGCAGAAAAACGAAAGGCATGTGCTAGAGAATCAAGGCTTTGT
>JAOEJH020265877.1:0-13339 GCA_025448215.2 Palythoa grandis
AAGTAAAAATATGTTTCCATTTTTCATAAATGAATTTGAAGACTTAAATAACAAAGTGGGGCTAAGTTAAACTTCTAGTTTATTTTTGGAGGAAAACAACTTTGCGCGACTTCTTCATAATCAAAGTTTTGATTATAAAGATGTTTTGAGCAAAAAAATTTAATAAAATAATAATCAAAACTTTGATTTTAAAGGTGTTTTGCTTTTACTTGATGAAAAATTTTTTTAATTACGATTCAACTTTTCAATTTCAAAATCTTGAGCGCAAGATTTTCCTCTAGCAGAAACAAGGACAGCTTGATCTGCAATCAAAGCACTGCAGTTTACTAGCATATTCTTTCAGTGCGTTTGGACAAAGTCAGATTCTATTTCAAATAACGTGCATATGAAACTGTTCATACTTGAGCTATGTATCTACTGAATGCACGTAAAAGATAAAAGGGTTTGACTAACTTTGATATGTCATTGTCTGTCACAGAATTAGAAGCGTTTTGAACTGTCAATGTTAAATATTTCAAAACAACAAACTTTTTAGGCCTTTTACATGTATGGCACTGTAACTATTCTTTACAATCATGACAATGTAAGCATTCATGTGTGCTTAAGAACAATATTTTTATTGTTTCAAATGAATACATCTTTGACTTTGTTTACCTTGTGAAAGTTCAGCAGCTCAATGGATCCTGGAGCGTACGTGAAGATCTAAGAATGTATTCAATTTCCCGCATGTGCATGAGAGTTTCAGTAGCTTTTCCGATGACAGAAAAACGCTATGAAAAACGCTCAGTGACATCAAAGGTCAAATTTGCAAGGCATGTGAATAAAAGGCAAATGCATGTGCAAACGCGTGTCACAAGTGTACCAAACGTCGTTTGAAATGAAAATGCAGTGAAAAACGCCTTCACCTTTAGACCGGTTTTCCTGTGCAGGGTCACAAATTGTAGACATTATTCCATTTTGTATGTGTAAATTGTTGCTTTAAGATTATTATGTGATCAAGCCAATCTTAAACCTTTATGCACTTCCAACTTTTGGTTACTAAGAAATTACAGCCCAAAAATTATGCTAATGCTTCAAAAGATTGTTAGTTCGTGTTTTGATTAATTGTCATAATTCTTCTGATATAAGAGATTTGGTTGTAATTTTCTGAAACTCATCTTTGTTCTCCAACTGAATATGTTTTCCAAATTAATAACAAATGCTGGATATCTCCAGCTGAATCTTGATCATGACCTTTTTGGTGTAATTGTTGTTTCATTTTGCTCTTCACTGCTATTGTATAGGTTACTGGGTTAAAATGGGTTGATGTCTAACAAGTTTTCAAAAGCTTAAATCAGTTTAAGACTTACAGGTTTGCCATCATCACCATTTGCACCATGGGCTCCTGCAGTGCCAGTTTCACCCTAACAAAAAGACAAAATTTCTGTTTGATTAAACTCAACTTTTGTACAAAACTGCTATGTAGTACTGTACCAAATACTGATACAATGCCCAATTAATTTTTTAACAACTGCAGAACAAAGTCTGATGCTTATTTGGGACTGTTGCAACTATACTTTAGTTTCCCATGCTACCAAAAAATGTTCGGTACCTTTTATTTTAACTTCAAATAACTGTTCCTTCAAGCGATAAATTTCTTCAGTTTGTGATAACGTCCAAACTTCCACTGATCCATTGTGTGAGGTAAATAGTAAGTATACTCACACTTGCTTGATTATAGAACAAAATTAATATCAAACAACTGAAAAACTCTGTACACAATGTATTTCAATCCAGTTACAGTATTTTCAAATTTCTAATCATTTTACAAGTTTTGGCTCAAGTCAGTATAATTTATTTTACTTTAACATTGTATGCTTAAAAAGAACAATATTTACTTGGAAAGAACAATTTAAGTTATTTTAATGTTCACAATGTGCTGCAATTGCCATTGTTTCTGACCACTTAAACTCAAATGTATGTTTTGATATTCCATTTTACACAGTTATATAC
Source organism: Palythoa grandis (assembly GCA_025448215.2). Taxonomy (NCBI): domain Eukaryota; kingdom Metazoa; phylum Cnidaria; class Anthozoa; order Zoantharia; family Sphenopidae; genus Palythoa; species Palythoa grandis. The sequence continues at coordinate 1,993 of JAOEJH020265877.1, forward strand.
GGGTCACATACCATAAAATCCTGGCATTCAAAAGCAATTTTGGGTAAGCTTATATTTGGAAGTGCTTATATTTGGAAGTAGAGAAGTTTATATTCGGAATGTTCACAATATTTAGTGGAATAGGAATTCCATGTAAATACACACTGCATGAACAAAAACTAAGAAATCTCTGAAGAAAATAAGCTTCTTGATGAACACTTTTTTTCATTCATACCTTGACAGCACAAAAATATCGAAAAATAAATTCTTGCTTATTAGTTTCTACTTTTACAATTTACTCATTTAATTCTATTTCCTTTAGTCTGTTATCTAGTCCGCATCCATATTACAGCTTTTATTTCATTTATTTGTAAACTGTAACTTTCCTTAGTTAATAGCCTTAGCCTTTATTTCTTATATTTGCATACATTGTCCCACCTCAAGTAGCCTTGCTAGCTGCGGGCAATACTTTTGTATACTTATCTGTTTATTAATAAAGTTTTGTTGTTATTGTTGTTGTTGTTGTTGACAGCACATAAATATGTTAAATTTTACTGAGTATATTAATTATTTTGGGAGGGGGGGGTTACAGTTTATTTGGAGAGGGAGCCCTAATATTTGGGATTTTATGGTATAATTAAGATCATGAGTTGTAGTTTATCATTACATAAAAATAAAAATATGACAAAATCAACATAAAATATTCAAGCAGGACAAATGCACAATTTCAGAACAAATATTTAAGGATATTGACATTATTTTAGGCAAATGTCACATACATGTATATCTTGTACAATTTCAAAGAACAGCTGAAATCACAGTAGCTATAGACCTTATGTCAATCATAAATTATAAATTACAAACTCAAACCTTGATAAGTAATTAATGAGTATAGTTAATAGTTCAAGGTGAAGGACAGTAGAGAAAGAGTGAAATTATTTTTAGAGCAAGAATTGGGGAGAAGCTAATCATCATTCAGAGAACCCAGCAGAACATTATGTTTTGTAATGCTCAGTATAACACATAATTTTCAGCAATATACAATACATTGTAGCTTTTTGTTCCTAATAAACAAATGAAATACTGACCACAGGACCAGGAGGACCACGGTCTCCTTGTGGTCCACGCTCACCCTGTTAATATACAAAAAAAAATAATAAATGTTATGCATGTTCAAAGTTCTGTAGCAAAATATTACAGCTATTTCAAAATAAATCCTACAACTACTACTATTACTACACATTGTTTAATACCTGTGAAGAATGCAACAAAACATAAACCTTAAAAGTGCACTCAAAACTGTTCTCAAAATGTAGAAAATGCCATTACAGAAGACCAAATTTTAAAAAGTTTGTGGCTATGGAAGAGGGGTAGGGGGTTAGAGGGTTGCTAGTTCCCCTGCAAAAAATGTCCCTATTTTTAAGCTCCAATGGTTATAATCTCTGTCTGTAAGCTACCAATTCATTCATAATGCTAACAAAACTTTGAGTGTAATACTATCATTATTTCCAAATCAAAATAATCAGAGATGCATTATTCTTCATCATGACAACAATCCTTAAATGGTAAATAATAAAATTAAATTGGAATAATAAAAGTTATTCTTTTATTTATCAGAGTTTAAAAACCAACATCTGCCACTACTCATGATTTTATGAAGAGGGGTTCGTACGGATTAAGTGATCTGAAATTTTAGGACTTTTAAGGACCTTTTACTACAAACTGTAGGACATTATGAAGTTTAATATACAGACAGCTTGGGATACTGAAGTAGTTGAAATACACAAACTGGGAAGCCGACAGTACTAGGTGGATTGCTTGCACCTGAATATCAATAACAAACAACTTCAAGCAAGTGTCATTGACAAGGGAAAAGAATGCCCAAAAATATGAATATCGAAAATGATGATTTTCGCAAAGCACATGGCAGCCTTGGGTTACCATTATACTAGCCTAATACAATATATTAATCCCCCTCTCAGCATTATTTAGCTAGTTCCAAGCTTTTTAGTTTGAAACGGTTAGAATCCTGGAAAAGTGGGTAAGATTGTTCGAAGGTCAAATTTATCGGCCTGGAAACCGGGTTACTTGGGTGAAAGGGTTAAGTTATTTGAAATGTCTGGTGCTTTTGAAAAAATACAACAAATCTATGCAAATCTAATACATGCATATGGTTTAGCAGTTCCAGTTTGGTTTGCAGTGTACTACTGTCATAACTTTTTAGGACCTTCAAATTTTTTTTAGGATTTTTGAGTAGTAAAATTTAAGTTTTGAAATTTTAGGACTTTTTAGGGTTTTCTATGACCATACGAACCCTGTATGAATATCTAAATAACTATTCTGAATTTATAAACAGGCTAACTAGAGCACAATTCTCAATAATAGTAAAATCTATTAAAAGCATGTCTAGTAACCAACCCTAGTACCAGGTAAGCCATCACTGCCTCTTTCACCAGTTTGACCCTAAATGGAACAACAGTGAAGCTTAACTAACTAACACTGGTTTATTGGAAATTAAAAAAATGGATACTTAAAAAAGAAAATTGTTAGCTCATTTAGTAACAATTTAATGGGTAAAATAAAATTACTCCTTTAATGTGTTAGAAGTAAAAGAGTATGGGGGGCAAGGATAATGGGGGTGGGAGGGGCAAGGGATATGAAAAAAGTCTCACAAGATGCCAGGATTCTAGAGGAACAAAAAATTTCAACTTCATTTGACTGTACTGTATGCATTGGTAATGTGGCAGCAGCATGCATGTATATGAAACAGACTGGTTGTTTAAAAAACTTTTTGACAGAATTATTTTGCTTAAAAATAGCTGTAAAAACTACTAAACAAACTGGTTAATTTAGCTGGCTGCTGACCATTAGGGACAACCTTATTTATGTTTGTGGAAAAAGATATGTATCATTGTCAAACATAGGATAAAAACAGTAACTAAAGGTAGTTTACACATCTATAAATAAAACTATGAACTAAGGTTTATGATCTCATTTTTATCCAAATAAGAGTAATCCTTTTTCCACACTTTCATCTTAAAATTATTTCCAACTTCCAGATTTAAACTTTGTATGTACAGTAAATACCCGCATAAAAGAACACATGTTTTGAAGGTTCAGGCTGATTTTGTTCTTATAAAATGGGTGTTTTCTGAAAAAGCAGCCTGAAAATGTTCTTAAGGTGTTCTTAAAATTACCAGTATTTTTCAAAATTAACTACTGCATAGACTACAGATGAAATCGATGTGCAAGCACAACATTTTTAATTAATGGATGGAACTAACCTTAACTGCAATAATCAAGGCAATATTAGATTGGGGGAGGGGTAGCAATTCTGGTGATGAACTCTATGTGTGCAGCAATGGTCTAGTACATATATTGATCTACTTAATAAATTGTACCCTAGTAGGTTATTCTAATCTAACTGGCAGCCACTTTTTTTTGTATAAGAACAGTTTTCTTTTTTCAGGCTGAATGTGTTCTTATGTATATGGTACTTTCTTGACCAAATTTCAGCCTGAGTGTTCTTATTCCACTTGTTCTTTTATGTAAGTTTTGCATTTCACTACACACATGAAAACTGAATGTGCATACATTACAAACAAATATAAAATTAATGTATGTAACAGCTTTAGTTCTCTTTACCAATTTTCCAGGACTTCCAACCAATCCTGGAGGTCCTTGTGAACCAGCTGCTCCCTAAAAGAAAATGAAAAATTTGGTTAAACAAAATAATATAATTATAACTTATAAATGGAAGGGGAACAAATAAATCTGGACTGTGACTATGCACTAAACATAGTACTGTTGGTTGAGCATTGAAATTAGCATTCAAAAGTGCAAAAATGACACTGAGCATAGAAATCTTACAAATTAACTAACATTTGAATAAACTGGAACAAAAAAGGTCAGCAGTGCACACTCCTTATACCTGATTCATTCCTAATAACTACAAACTCAGAATGTTTGACATTAACATTCATTTGTTTTGAAAAATGCATTCCATAAATTTAGGTCGGTGAAATGATTATGGTTGTTTAAAAATGTACCAGGTCCCCAATAGCAAGCAGAATGGAGACAAGAGAGCTGTAGCCCCAAGATAAAAATCTGGAGGGGGCAGTACCTCACACATGCTTAAAAGCTGAAAATATGGCTAGCAAGTGTATCAGATTTATTTGGCAGAATATTCTGTCCGACAGTTACAATAAAATGACCACAGAGATCACTGGCACCATTAAAAAAATAGCCAACAAACAACAAACTATTCAAAGCACATTTTGGGAAATTTTACTTGGGTGAATAAGGAAACCCTTCCCAACCCCACCAATCCCCAAATGCTGCTACAAATAACAGATGGCAGGCTATCAAATTCACTATCCCATCAAACAATGTGATTGATGGTTCATTGGAGCCAGTGATTATCTCTAGTTTCTGTAGTTTTAAGTCGATGAGAGTTCACAAGAGAGAAGATGAAGGATGAGAGAAGGTCACAAAAATGTTTAATACTTGGCTGAGTCAAGATTTGAACCTGAGACCTTGTGGTTGGAACACAGAGATCTTACCACTGCACCAACTGCTGTCAGTAACAGCATATCTTGTTGAAATTTGTCAAAGAAAAAGATTGCTGTAAAACTATGTAACAAAAAGTGCCATGATTGGGTTGCCATTGTATTTGATGGATCTTTAGATGGAAATTAAACATTTTCATTCCCTTTTGCCTTTGTTACCTGTTGTCCTTCAGGCCCTTGATCACCACGCTCTCCTCTCTCTCCAGGTCTACCCTTCAATTTAAAAAAGGTCGCAATTCAGTGGCATGCAATGAAAATGATATTAGCAGGGTTCTTCCCTTTTGCACAAAGTAAAATTGCAGAACTTTTCCAGGTAATTTCCAGGTGTGCTAAACTTTGTCAAGGTATCTTCAGATTGGGACTGGGGTGGAGTGTGTATAACAACACTGCTCTGAAGTTAAAATGTGATTCACAGTCAAGAGCTTTTGTATTATTTTAAGAGCAAAAATTATGTCCAAAAACAATTATATCAGCAAAAATTACTTTAAATGGACTGCAAACTCAAAATTCAAGGATTTTTCCAAGTCGCTCTGAAGAAAACCCCATTTTTTAAGGAATCCCAGGCCTGGAATGAGAAGTCCTAAAATTCAAAGAATTCCAGTTTTTACAAGTGGCGTACGAACCCTGTACTTGGCATTTCAACTAAGAAAATATGAAATCACAAATATGTTGTCAGCATAAAAACAAAAAAAATACTGACGGTTTTTAATTTTAAAGGGCTTTCCTATTTAGTAATTTATAGACCTGACTGATTTCCATTTTCTTATAATTGGCCTTTCCTCTTTATCCCTTTAATACATATATCCTGATTTCTCATAGCACTTCAAAACTACTGTTTTTTCTATTCATACAAAATGGTTTTACACTCATAAATAAATGGAAATTGAATGACAAATGATCCCTATTTAACATTATACAAATCAAAATGAAATGAACTTCTATCCATGAGCATTGTGATATTTGTTGCTGCAAAAAAGTGAAACTAAAACTTACTTGACGATTGCAGAAATAAGCTGCATTATTATATGAAACATTAAAACCAAAAACAAATCATTAATGTGATATACTTACGTCTTTGCCCATACTACCAGGCATTCCAGTAAAGCCAGAGGGGCCAGTGGCTCCCTGATAAAAAGAAAACAAGCAAAAACATTTTAACTTGAACCACATAATTTATAGTACAGTTTCAATCTTTTCCAACGATATGATGCAGAAAAGACTTTCCCATGTCTTTTGGTAGCAATAAATTGGATCCCTAATTTCCATTTGGCAAAGCGCCTGGGGTTCTAATACTACTACAGCTGAACCATGATAATTCAAACTCAGATAACTCGAAGTCACCCCTAATTCGAAGTAAAACTGATTCCCCTTGGTTTTGCCCCACTTTTTTGAGTCATTTTACCTTGGATAATTCGAGCTCGGATAATTTGAAGTCCTCACTTATTCAAAGTAATTTCTGTCCCCTTGGATCTGACATTGTCCCGATAATTCGAAATTTAATTACCAAGCTAAATGAAAAACAACAGACAGTGTCAGATCACAAAGTAACAAGGCTTTTATCCAATCAATACAGTCTAGGATTGTTTTTTGACAGTTCACAGTTCGTTTATCCCTTTAAATGCATGCTTTACATAAACATTGTCTTGTTAAAAACCAATTTGTAATCAGATAATCGACTGACTGACAAACTGTCTAGTTGATGGGGCAAAGCTTAGTCAGCTCCCTTTCAAGTAAAAAAATAACAGTTGACAAGGTACTTGCATCCCTTCACCATCACCAAGATTGGCGGGCTTGCCTCTAACAACAACAGTGTAGGAATTTCTTTCATCGGCTTTCAGAAAAAAAAATTGTTTTAGCAAAACGTCCACTCTTTCCCTTCTTCAGATGTCCAACAATGGTTTCTTGATTTTGCAACACACATACTGCATACTTGTCCACTGGGTTATCAACCTCTCTTCTGGTTGAAAGTTTTTCATTCATTTTCGGAGTCCAAATTGTCTGGTATTCATGATATCCCTTTACATAAGAGTTGATCTGAAGCAAAGCAACATTCCTTGAGCAAACACAGAGCTTGATTTCGCACTAGCAACCAGCAATTCAGTTCTGTGTCTCAAACTGAGTACACTTGTCTACTGACAAAAGTGTAATGTCAGTGAACAATATATGCTAAATCCACGTTCTAAAATTAGGGCTTCAAGTCTCAGTATTTCAACATTTTGGTCACCTTTTTCCGGTATCATATACTAAATTACGCTTTTTACTGATCATTATGCAACTTGCCACATTTATGTGCCGGAGTTTGTGTGGTGATCACACAGCTCTAAAAAATGGCAGAATCTTCTACTTCTAAATGCGGAAAATATTCTTCCAAGACTGTTCGTCAAAAATACAAAGCCTTAAAAATGATTGAAAAAGGTACAGCCAAAAAAAAAGTTGCAACTCATTTCAATGTACCGCAGAACACAGTTTTGACATGGCTAAAGAACAAGAACAAGATTATGAAGGCCAATGAAGAAAGGAGTCATCAAAGACAGCCGAGGCTTAAGAGAAGTACTAACGATAATTTGGATAAAGCCCTGTTCAAGTGGTTCGTCAAAGTTAGGGATCAAAGAATACCTGTTGGCGGTCCTTTACTCAAAGAAAAAGCAAAAAAGTATGCCGAAGAGCTGGGAATTCAAGATTTCAAGGCATCCAATGGTTGGTTTGACTGCTGGAAGACTAGACACAGTGTTACATTTAAGACTGTCTCAGGCGAAGCCAAATCATGTACAGTAGACATGAGATCATCTTGGGAGGAAACAACTCTGCCAACTTTGCTAACATATTACAAACTAGGAGACATTTACAATGCAGATGAATTTGGTCTTTTTTACAAAGCCTTGCCTAGTAAATTGCTGCACTTGAAAGAAGAGAAATGCATTGGAGGAAAGCACAGCAAAGAGTGCATAACTGGTTTGGCCCCTGCAAATGCTAGGATGAAATATTTTTAAGAAATATAGACAGAAGTGTAAGATCACTTTGTTCAATTTGCATTTATTTAATATTTTATATGTGTTGCAGATAAAAAGCAATATCTTTGTCTTACTTCTTGGTTTACGAGTTTTATTTTTTTATATTTTACGCTCGGAAATGAAATAACTCACTCGATACCATCTGCACCACAATACCTCTTGTCTTTGTAATGATATTTGGGCTTTTTTGAGCTTTGGCAGGGGTATTATGTTTTTCGCCCGTGTATAAGTTGAGGTCGATTTTTTAAGTCGATTTTCATGTCTCAAAACCTCGACTTATACATGAGCAAATAATTCTTAAAAACTGTTTTGTTCAAGAAAGCGACTGACAACATTTGAAAAATGTTTAGCAACAACAAATGGTTGAACAATGTTTGACTTTCACCGAGAAATTTCTGAAAAACTGTTTTAATTATTGATGAAAACGAAAAAACGTGTTAAAAACAATCAGAGACAACAAATTGTTCATCAATATTGTGATAATAATGTAAATAAAGGTATACAAGGGTGAAGCTGGTGTATTTATGCTTGACCCGATAATTCGAAACCCCACTAATTCGAAGTATTTTTTGTTTCCCTTAAGACTTCGAATTATCAGGGTTCAACTGTAGTGTACTATCTCATTTAGCATCACTTCTTTCCTGCACAAAGGGTTTGACATGGTTGTGGCTTTCTCATCTGAGTTCACCAGACACTCCTGTCATTGGTGGACTTTGGAGAGAGGGCCAAAGCTTTCATGTCGTCTTTGACAGTTTGTTGCCATGTTTTCTGATGATGCACCTTGTAATTTGTAAGACTTTAATGAGGTATTGCCTATAGATTGGCTATTATCTTATACCTTCTGACCAACTGGGCCCTGTAGACCTGTCTGTCCTTCCTTTCCAGTATCACCCTGGTGAAAGCACAAAAAACAGTATTCAAGGAATTAGTTTTACTCCTTTTTAATAACATCAAACACGTGATTACTCATAAAAGTTATCCTACCCAATTTTTTTGTTTAGTTTTATTCACTGCTACTAAGTGCTAAATGTTTACATACTATCAATCAAGTAAGTGGAAAAAATTATTTTTTCTAAGGAAAATCATTAGGCTTATCAAAGTACTTCAAAAACTTTTCAGGCCTAAATAAGGAAATCAAAAACTTTTTAAGATCTTTTTGAGGTTGCACTAACTATGGTATCATGTATCTTTTAGGCTTTTACGTGTCATTGTAAAAACTTCAATAAAAATATAAACTTTACGGTTTACACGTAAAAAGTTAAAACTTTAAAACATTAACGTTTCAGCTACTCTGGTGACTACCACCAGAGTAGCCAAAGCGTTAATGTTTTTAAGTTTTAACTTTTTACGCGTAAACCGCAAAGCTTACAATTTTATTGAAGTTTTTATGGCATCATGTGTTTTACTTAATTTTTTAATAGTGACTACATATATGTACTAGTGTACTGTACCAGAGAACTGTGCAAATGCCGCAACCTAGACCTCAGTACTGCAATACCTGAATTTTAATAGTTTCTCCATTTTCTTGGGATAGGGGGTGAGCTTAGGGGGTTGTTGGGGTAGCTGCATATAAATTATTAAATAATCATGCAAAGATCTGCATGGCTGGAGCTAATTAAAAATTAATACCTATGGAAGGTTACAATCAACATAAAAAGGACAGGATTAAAATCCTTTATAAAAGGGGCAGAATGGAAGAACAATTAAAAAGTGAGCTAAAAAACATGTCAAAAATTAAAGCTTAAGAAAAAAATTCCTTTAACCTCTGCTCCTTTTTCTCCACTCATACCACTTGCTCCTGGCATTCCAGGGTCACCCTGCAAAGAAATCGTACTAGTACCGCAACATGATACAAAATGTAGTTTGGAAACTTTTTTCTAATGCTTTCAGCCTACTGTTAGTCACATGGCAGTGTTTAAAATTCAATACATAGTAATTGATATAATACATGCAGTCTGCTTGGTTAAAAACCATGGAGTGGTCAAAGTAAAGAGTACTGATAACACCAGTTACTGTAGTCATACAGTCTCTTGTTTTCTTACAACTGTTCATATATAACCTGAATTTCACAACATACAGTACATCCTGATTAGTACAATAAAGTGAGCTTAAAACTTGCAGGAATGTTAACTTTGAAAACAATGACTGATTTTGCACCTTTACTGGTGATGAAGTAAGTGATCAACACACTTAAAAGCTCGCTCAAATACATAAACTAAGCCGATTCCATTTGGCTCTGATCTATACTTTAATCTGATATATTAAAGACATGTGATGACGTGACTTTTTTCAATACTCGAACAAAATTTGCTTTATACACTTTACAATATGTTAGTTATTATCATTCAGGTTCAATAAATGCTGATATGACTTTAAAAATTACCTGTTTTCCAGGTGCACCAGGCTTGCCATCTTCACCTCTGCTTCCCTAGCAACCAAATAATAAATAAAAAATAATTTGAGTACCAATACCTCATGGAAAATATCATTGAAAAAATGCCATAAAAAATTATCAATGAATTTATATCATACCACTTCAGAGTAAAATGGCTCAATGAAAAAGCCCAGGGTTGCCACACATCAGAATGAAAAAAATTCCCTGACTTTTCCTAGACCTAGAGCAAAACTTCACTGACCTTAAACATGGAAATTTGTACAGAGAACATAACATGCTTTGCATATTTTCCACTTTTTGTTTAGACATTCAATAAATATACAGGAAAACCCTGTAATATCCAAAATGATATAAATTTCCCTGACTTTGAGCAGAATTCCAAATTTCCCTGACCATATACAAAATTCACTGAGTCTTCCCTGACCTTAAAAAACTTTCGTTTTTCCCTGACTTTTCACTGACCGTGGCAACCCTGAAGCCTGATATAATCACTTTCAACCAATCACATTGCTTGTATTTTTTGTGTCGCTGCTTATGTATAAGCTAGTGGCTTGGGAGATTAGCAAAACCATATAACAATACTAAATAAAGTAGTTATTTACTTTTTTAAATTAATTTTAGTTATTCATAATTAGACTACTGTATTTGACCGCAACTACACAAAAGTATTGTTGTAGGAAGTCTGATTTGTGAGATTAGTCTGATTGTTTTATGTGTAAGAAACTTTTTCTTCAACAGGCAAAAGTTCTTCTGTTTTATTCCAAATGTTTCGCCCTGCTAAGGCTTTGTCAGTGAAAACGATTAACTAAGGTATTGCAACGGTTATACGGGTTTAAACCCGTCACAGATCTACTGACTTTTAGTTGAACCGTCTATCGCTCTAGTCGATCCGTGAGACACTTAAAATTTTTTTGAATTCGTTATGTTTATATTTTAAGAACGAGGAATCATTAACGAATCCACTTTTGGTGAGATGATCTGTCAACCACCTTAGTCGAATCGACTTAGTTCATGAGTACTGGCCATGTATGAAAATTAAACAGACCTAAGAAGGATTTACTTATCACATTAAGCCAATATAAGGGCTAGACAACGAGCAGAATGCAAAAGGGTGCCAACTGCCACGAGCACCTAGCTGTTTTCAAAAGAGCAAACAGTTATGCAACAAGGCAACTGAATAATGCCAGAGTCGAGTACTCATTATCTATTTATCTATCACACAAAGCCAGCACTTACAGGGGCTCCAACTTTTCCCTCTGGCCCGATATTTCCTGGCACACCACCAGGTCCCTAATTAATAAAGGAAAACAATAGTGTTTGACATTTTGTACCATTAAATACATCTATCTGCACTAATAATAATAATAATAATAATAATAATAATAATAATAATG